>VDFB02119781.1:0-53416 GCA_007258455.2 Sequoia sempervirens | reverse complement strand
TACCAATATGCACCTTCACTCTTATCCCCATGTACCCATGCACCCAATCGTGAAAGGTGGATGATTCGCAACCCTCGGCCTCGCCGTAATGTGGGATCATATCCTTGACGCCATCTTTGAAGTCGCTTCTCAGGAGTCCTTTCGGCCATCTAGAAACAGACGATCTAGGCTTTTTGAGCCATTGAGTATTTATCAACTGTTTGGCTTTATTGGGATCAGCATCAAAGATCTCCTGTGCTTTTGATATAGAAATGTCAATATATTTCTCCATGTGAGGAACCTTGAAGAAGATGTCAAAGAAATCGGGGTCGAGTCTCAGAATCTCGTGCCCGGAAGAGTCGATCACACTTATGCTTTCTCGGATGTAATGAGACGCAACTTGAAGAACAAACTCAGTATTGTGCGCAGCTGTGGGGAACATCGCCACCAAGTGGAGATTGCTGTGTACGATTGCCCTCATTGAATCAGGGAGAGGCTTCGTCTTTGTCAACTTTGCGAAGTCAACCAAGTCTTGATGGCCAACTTCTGTATCCTTTATTTCTTCAACTTTCGAAAGCACCATAGTTGGCGGATAAATGCCTTGATATTTGTACTTCATCTTGCTTTTTGCTTTCGAAGAAGAAGGAGGCTTCGTAGCAGTCATCAAAAGAAACTGGAACACTGAGCACTCTTGACTTGACGATCTCTGAGAGTAGACTGCAATCCGTCTAGCCAGAACAAACACCAATTGTTAGGGGACATAGGAAAGCGTGAAATGAGCATGAGGGCGGAAAAGCATGGAGCGGATGGCGAAGCACGCAAAACGATGCACGAATGCGGAAAAATGAAGCTCAGGAATGCACTGGTCAAAAATGAAGTTCATTTGGAAAGATCTAGGAAAAGACTGAAAAAAGTGTAAGGGCGCTAAAATTCAGCGCCCTTACATTCTGAGAAAAATTGCTTTTGGTGTAAGGGCGCTAAATTTTAGCGCCCTTACACTTTCCAGTGTTAGGCAATTTTGGTTAACTTTGAAATGTCATGGCGCTTAATTTTAGCGCTTTTGCAATTTTGGCAATTTTTTGAAGATGTAAATGCAGTGAGGAATGGCGAAGGCGCTTGAGCTTTAGCAAAGGCAATGTTTGGTTAACTTTGAAAGCTTTCGAAATCATCTCCATCCTATTACATTTTCATTCAAAGGTCAAAGGAATTCTTTTTCACAATGGCGAATCTTTCCAATGTTTACCAAAACGAATGAAGAACTTTTGACAAAGATATCTCAACACGAACATGGCGGGTAGATAGAAGTTATCAAGTGATAATGCGCACAGAGGAGAAAGGTAGAAAGAAATGCGTATGAAAGATAAGGGAAGAAACGCGTATGGGAAGAAATAAACGCGAATGTGTAGGGTGAGAAAATAGAAATGAAAAGAAGGAATGAGCATCGAAATGAACACGCACAGAGGAGAAAGATGCATTTAAAATAATGAATGAGGGTTCCATCGCGTATGAAGGAGAAGAAAAACGCGAATGAAGAAGGGAGGACGTGAATGGAAAGAACAAAAACGAATATAATGAAAGACGTGAATGTAAGAAACAAAAACGCGTATGCTAATCATGGACATATACAAATGAAAAGACAAAACCAAATGAAAGTCTTACCAGGGCAAAACGCGAAGCTTGTTGAAAAGAAGAATGGCGAAACTCCAAAAAACGTGATTTGCAGTTTAAGTGCAATTCGCCCAGCAAGAGAGAAAAGAGGACAAAATGAAAAGCAAACAATAAAATGGCGAACTCATTCACTTAATTGCAAATGAAAATTAAAAACCTAACTCAAGTCGTGCAATAAATTTAGGCACGAAAAGTGGCACGATTGACGAAAAACGCGAAAACGTGAAGAAACGTGCCAGAGGCATGAAAAAAGTTTAAGTGTCGAAAGAAAATGTAATGGCGCTAAAATTCAGCGCCCTTACATTTTTTGGAAATTCACTGCATGTAGGGGCGCTAAATTTTAGCGCCATTACATTTCCAGACTTAGTCAAATTTTTGGAATTTCCCTGCAGGAGCGCACTTTTTCAGTGCTACTGCATTTTTCGCAATTTGCAAAGTACGAACAGTGAAACGTCGCGAAAGATCTCGTTTCAAAGGTCTTTGCGAGGTGAACAAGGGGGAATGCTCGAATTGACTATTCGAGACTTGGGAACGCATTTCGAGGTGGCTTGAAAATCACTCCGTTATGCGTACTTGAACTTCATGAATCCTAGGAAACGGACAAGTTTCGTAGGGGGGTTATCCGTGGAACGAGCGCTGCTAGATTCCGTGATAACACATTTAAACTCTATAGTCTAGGTGTCCAAGTGTCTTGGGCACTAACGTTTGAGTGTCTTGAAAATTGAATTTTGACTTGATATTTGTAGGGTAGATTTATGAGGTTAGAATAGGCCTAGGCAGAAAAGCAGAAATAAAAAAACCGTGAAATGGTGATATTCTTGATTCCCACCCCTCCCCTCCCCAAAAAAGAAAAAGTAAGTGGTTTTTTGGTAAATCGTTGGCTGCTGAGTTTTTACTGCCAATATTCAACAAATTTTTCTGATTTTTTTATGTTAAATCGTAAATTTATATGAAATAAATTCATCAAATTTCACCTACCCATGTTAGTAGGGTTTTGTTGTGACCTTTTCACACATCGCCCCATTGCAAATGGGGACCCCCTGTTTTTGCTTTTTTTTCCTTGGCGTCGCAACTGCTTATCACTTGTCTTTTTACAATGAGGTCATCATTTTGAGAGTTTCAAGTTAGTCTTCTGAGAGTCATCCGAGCCAAATCAATAATCCATGCTTGAATCAGTGCGTAAACGTCATGGAAGGGCTCAGAAGGCCCGGGAGATGAGGATTGCCTGTGCTTTGGACCAATTCTGACACTTCCTATTTTTTAGGGAATCTGCTTTTTTGCTTTTTCGTTTTTTCATTTTTAGCATTTTTGGACCAAATGGGGTTCCCTATTTTTTAGGGATTTTGCTTTTTCTATTTTTAGAAAAACTTTTAGAAAGTCAACCCTGGTCAACGAGTCAACTTTCCATCTTTAGATCCAAAAATCAACCAAAAAATTGAAAAATCAAAGGTAAAAATAAAAAAATCAAGTGAAAAATCTGGAAAAGCAAGCAAAAATCTGAGAAAATCAGTTAAAAAGCATGAGAAAATCTGGGAAAATCAACCCCAAAAGCATCAAATTCTGGAAAAATCATCGAAAAATCAGTCAGATCTGAGGTAAAAATCACCAAAAATCATCCAAAAGAGCATAGAATACATGATGAAATTCTGTCTAAGTCTGGAAAATTCGCCTTCAAAAGAACATGTTCAGCCATTGGAGAGTTCGCCATCAAGAAGGAAGGATTAGCTATCATAAAGCCAGCCCTTAAAAAGTGGGACGAAGAGAAAATGGCCAATACCCTTGCAAGTCCGCCTTGGTCAAATTGGAAAGCCTGCCCTTAAAATGTGGGATGTAAGAAAGAATGGCAAAGACTTGTTTGAAGACGGCCCTTAAAAAGTGGGACATAGAGGAAAAATGGCAAGGCATGCCCAAAGTCCGCCTAGACTTGGCAAGGACCATTCAAAGTCCGCCATGACTTAAGAGGGGTTGGAAAATCTTCTTTGAAGTCCGCCACACCTTGGCCTGACACTTGGAAAGTCCGCCATGGCATAGAAGAGGAAAAAATTTAAATTTTTGCTAAGTGGTTGAGGCCTAGGAAGGAAAAATCCGAAAATTGCCTAAGTAAGGAGGCCAAAAAGGGGAGAAAAAATTGAATTTTGGCTAAGTATTTTAACATTTTCAAGAGGAGAAGTGCGAATTTTGGGCTAAGTATGAAAGGCGAGCCTAGTAGAAAGTCCGCCATTCCTTGAGGATAAATGGAAAGGACCTTGGAAAGTCCGCTTGGGACATGGCAAAGAAAAAAATGCAGTTCGCCTAACATGAGAAGAGAAGAAAGGTTAAAAATTCGCCTAAGTCTGGAAGTTTGGAGAAAATTTGATAAGGTTGGCCAAGTATACAGAGAAAATTGCACAAGGCAAAGAGGTAGGAAAGTCCGCCCTTGGCTAAGAGGGTTAAAATTTTGTCAAGTATCATGGAATCTCGCCTAATGAAGACACCCAGACACAGACTTTGCCTAGAGAAATTCGTCTGACCAAGAGAAAATTGATTTTGGCAAAAGAAAATGTGCCCAACATAGTTTAAAATCCGCCATGGCAGGAGAAAATAAGGATCTGGCATAACATTTGTTGACGAAATGGCTAGAATTTTAACTTGGCTAGACGAAAATTGGAATAAAATTGGAAAATAAACTTTAGACAAGGAAAAAAAGGAGAAAGATCGAAATAGCCATGGGTCCAACACGAAGGGGTTGGAAATAAATTAAAATATTTTAATATTTTAATAATTTATTTCCAAATACTTAAAAATATGAAATGCCTTGGACAAAATAATGGATGGAAAGGCAAGCTTCAAGTCCGCCCAAGGTGAAGATGTCCAGCATGAAGCAAAGTTTGCCCAAGGATGGATGTCCAAGACAAGTGCAAAGTCCACCTGGAGAAGTGTCCAAGACGGTCCAAAATCCGCCCTCAATCATGGTGGAAAATATTCTAAGGCATGAAGTGCCTAGAAGGGAGATGAAAAATGGCAAGCTTAGTGGAAGGCCCGACCTCTCTCTTGGCAAGAAATCTCTAAGTCAGCCTTACCTTGGGAAGATAAATGGAAAGAAGTTCTCAAAGTCCGCCATACACTTGTCCTAGGTTTGATGAAGTCCGCCCAGCCAAGGAAACTCAAAGAATTGGCTAAGTAAAAATTCAAAAATTTGGAAAGGCACCAGTGAAGTCCGACCTTGCTCAATGGGTGGAGGGCACAAGAAAGTCAGACTTTGCCCAAGCACATCATGTCCAAACCTTTACAAAGTTTGACTTTGCTTGGAGAAGGTATGTCCGAACATCCATAAGATCCACCAAGTACAATGGAAAACATGATGCAAAGTCCGACCTAGACCAAGAAAAGAAATGTCAAAGTGTTGAGAAAGTTCGCCCCAATTTAAGAGAAAAGATGGTAAGCACTAGAGAAAGTTCGACTTCTCCCCAGAGATGTTTGTCCAAAGTGGCTTGAAGTCTGACTTAGGCCGAGAGAGAAAACGTCCAAGCTCATGTGAAGTCCGCCCAAGGAGAGGATGAGAAAATTGGCTAAGTGTTGATACCTTGGGGAGAAGAATTCACTAAGTGTTGGACAAAAAACAAGAAGGATGAAGAGGAAAATAAAGAGGAAGTGAATAAAGTCTTTGTCCAACGATGGAATTTGTCCTACATAGCACAAGCCAAATTCAAAATTGAAGAAAAAATCCACAGGCAAAGTTCATCCAAAACCTCGGCTAAATGTTGAATAGTCCGTGTGAAGGTGGTACAAAATGAACTTGAATAGCCAAAATTTGGCTAAGTATGGGAAATACTTCACAGAGAAAATTCCAATTTCCTCCATCATGGCGAAAGCACAGGGGCATTCTTCTCCAAATTCAAGACACTTGAAAGAATATCTAGGCATCTTGGAAGGATTTCATCTCCTGAAGAATTAAAGACAAGCTTCCAATCAGAATCAGATGGTGACAATGAGAGTGTTCCAAACAGATTTCCATACTTAGACAATTTGGAGAATTCAAAGAGGAAATCCAAAGTAATAACATCAACTCAGTTCAAGCAGGAGAAAGTTCAAAGCAACCAACTTCAAGTCTAGACACCTGCTCCAAGGGGAGACTTCCAGACCTCAAAGATTCCAATACAGGCGAGAAGAAGAAATCAAAGTCTCAAAAGGAATCCAAGATCAAAGCTAGGAAGGAACAAGCATAGAGGACAGAGTCATCGGCAAGGAAAACATTCTAAGGCAAGCACGTGGAAGAAAAACGAAGCAATCAAGGAAGGCATCCGGCACCCTGAGGTGGCGCCTCGTCATCTTCCAACCAATCAAATTGTTTTGAATCAACATGCAACAACTTTCTATTTTATTGTTGATTTATATTTAGCAAAAAGGACAAGTGTCCTCGAATGTAATTTTCTCATTGGTCGAGAAGGAGTTGGTTGTGACAAACCCTAATTAGTGTTTTATTTTGTAATCTCGGCCGTTGATTTGAAATCAATCTTGGCCATTGAATTGTAATTGGGGAGCCTATAAATTGAGCTCGCCCCTCATTTGTAAAGTGTGGAGACAGTATATGAGATTGTTGCATTGAGACTATTTCCAATAATAAAAGCTCTTATGCATGATTTGCTTTGAATAACTTTTATTGTCAAATAGTAAGCGAGGTTGCATATCTTCTTCCGCCATAGATTAAAGTTAGCATTAAGTTAAGTATAATTTGCTTTTGAATATTGGTTAAGTGAATGAGAGATTGATCGTATGGATTCAATGGTGAAGCGTTGCTCATACTTTCTTCGAATGGATGATTTGCATTCGATGCGTAAAGTTAGCCTGAGCTTATAATTGTGGAAGCTTAACTTCAGTTCGTTCGAGATTTGAAAATTATTATCACACCCCTTGAAGATTGCACCCACTTTGCGTAAGTTGTCCAACAGGAGGCGAAACAAAGTGTGGTTTATACCTTTCACCGAATCTTTACTGTCTGTTAAATTCTTAGGCGTAGAATAGATCCCTTGAACCCTTATCTTTTTGCTATTTTTTTGAGATCCAAATTGAAGTCCTAATTGAAGAGAGCCTTTAATGATAAATCCGCCTAAGTCCCAAACTTGTGAAAATCTCTTTAACGTAAGTCCCCTTGTTTATTACCAGCAAATCACAACGCCCATTGAGCTTATCCACACGTCAAGACCTGACAAAAGAAACCTTGGAATTGCCATATGATCTTCTCGCAATCTTAGCATACGCGGTGGTTTTTCAAGAGAGGATAGAGTGCCTTTGGACATTTTATTCTGTGTGTTCGGTGGATGATAAAACGTACACCAACAGGTTTATACTTGTGCATTTCATTTTACTTTGGCGGTTTGCTTTGACAACTTCATGGTGTGGTTTTCTTTCCTCATATGAGTTTGCTACGATTTTGTTTCTAGATTGTTGCTATGGTAATAATTGCTTCTACCTATAATACATTTAAGTTCAAATGATTTCCAATCAAATCCAGATTAGATATAAATATCTTGGGGTAATCAACCCTTGAGTGCTCAAAAACTTTAGTGCCATTATGTTGACAAATTCCTGTTAGAAGTTTGTGATTGTATATTCAAGGATAGTCTAGTTAGTCAAAGATCTAAAAGGACTTCATAAATAATAAATTGTTAGTTTGAAAACTAAATTGTACATTTTAGTAGTTTTGGCATATTACCAAACTAAGAAATGCCTTGTTGAAACAAGTATCAATGAGTTTGGGCCAATGGTTGTAATATTGAACCAATAAGAAAGATCAACAATTTATCACTCACTTTCATAGAATTAGTAATTTTCAATATCCATTTCCCTCTAGTTCTACAATGACTGACATAGAAAATTCAATATTAAGTACAGTGTTTTGTATGAATTATCTACTTTCTACCCATAGGAAACTTAATCTTAATCACATGATAGCTATTTTGATGGGCACTTCTATACATCTCCATGTAAGGAATGCGTATTGATGAACATGCAATGTTACTTTTATTGGCATGTATTTAATATAACCTATGCTCCCCCAAGTTTCGGGGACGGGGATGGTAGGGGATGGCGGGACGTGTTTGTTGGTGTAACAACTAACACCTCTGGAGTGCAAGTTGGTACGGACAGCTATCCACACTATGCAATGAGTGCTCTTCAAATTAGGAGGGGAAGCTCCCTCGTTGTGCTTGACAAAAATGCTTGAAAAGGGAAAAGTAAACTAAACTATATCCTGTCTTTTTGTCTCAGCTATAAGAGGCACAAGGTTTAAGAAAAACTCAATACGTTGCAGCTAAGTATTTTCTGGTTTTGCAAAACTTAACTACAACACTCAAAACTAAGTAACTTAACTATCCAATCCCCTCAAGAATTCAGAGCATGAGGAAACAGAGCGGGAATGATTATTTGACGATAAGCTGGGTACAAACTCACAACGTGAAGGCAAGGTGGCACAACTATCTGCTTGTCTAAATAGGCTTATTGGAAACGACAACACACGATAAACTAAGTACAGATTCTCAACTTGAAGGCAAGGTGGCACAACTATCAGCTCAATCTGAATAAGTTTATTATTCGCACACATCACACAATAACCAAGTACAAATTCTCAACTTGAGGGCAAGGTGGCACATCTATCAACTCAATCTGAACGAGTTTATTGAACACAAAACATTAAGAATAGCCAACTAGGACAATAAATTGCATAGGCGAAACACGCATACAATCTACGATCAAACTAGCCACTATATCTAACTAAAGCAAGAATTCACCATCGTAATTGCATGAAACCCAAGTGGCATAACAATTCATCATAATAGTAAATACTCATGAATAGATACAGAACGAGCAATATTACAGGCAAGGTAAGCACAACATATATTTCTCTCTCGTGCAAAAGTTATGTACAAATGAGCAAAAACTCTTATTTATAGACATCAAAAGGTGTAGGGAACCCTAAAATCACCTTGAGTCAACTATAGTCTTGCAATGCATACAAGATTTATTGCTAAAACCCTAATAAAGCAAACTATACAGTTAACTAGAAAGCTACCATCAGTTAACTGAAAACCCTAATCTATGTGGACAATGTGCAAGCATGCACGTCCTTATTGAAAGCAAGTTAACTGGAACACTACCATTAGTTAATGAAAACCCTAAAAGAAACTCCAAGTGAATAAAGCTAATCCCAGAATAGATATGCATGAGATGAAATGAGTTAACTTGAAAAGATAACACCAGGTTTAACTCCTGTGTATAACGTCTATCCCTAGAGGTGGGAACTGAAGTCTACTGGTCATGATCTCGAGCAACCAATCCCTCAACGAGATTGTTAACTGCATCACTGTCTGGAGCTTTGATACTTTGCCGAAGAATGCTATGCCTGCGTAGCATGTCCTCACCAGCTGTGATCTAGGACTGAAGTTCAGCCCTCCTCTTGGTTGCCTCATCGAACAATGCCGACATGACTGTAAGCTGATTAATCTTACAGCCAACGGTCTCGCCACTGAAAATAGTATGAATGAGTGCTTGGAGCTCCAACTGTACATCAGTAAGCTCAACATATGCACCACCCTCAATTTGATACCGGCACGGTAAGCGAGATACTAAGGTTCTCACAAACCGGAGTGCACTAGTAACGTGCTCTCTACTCTCAACCAAATCTGACGCCATTGTTTCCTCTATCTTTTCCTTGAAAACCAACTGTGTTTTCCAAGAGTAGATAGCCTCTTTATCCTCTGCATCTGTGACTGATTCATATGCCATACTCAGGTGACCAATCATAATCTCGTCCCAGGGTCTATTAATCGCCATGACTTGCTTCTCATCCTGGAGACGTAGACGAAGCTCTCGCGTATTGTACCGCAACTGATATAACTCTGTAAGCATAAAACGACCTCTAGCAACAAACTCCTCCCATTCCTCCAAACGCTTGCCATATGCAACCAAATGATTAAGCTGGCCTTGTTCTGCTGGAGGCTCAAGCATTGGCGGGAGTGTGGCAGTAACATCCGACCTGTGTACAAGGCTAGAAATGTACTGACGAAGCTGTCTGATTTCAGCCTTGAGGTCTGCCTTGTCTTCTTCGTCCTTTAGCATTCTATCCCTGGCACTGTCTGTAGCAACCTGTAGGAGATCAACTTGAGTTTGGCGTGTGCTACGACCAAGCTTGACTGTGATAACCTCGAAGTCCTGAGATTCCAACTCATCCAAGCTCTTCCCTTGTGGAGGTATAGCAGTCTCGATGACGATCTCCATATCAGTATTCCTCTCCACGTGGACCATGTTCTTGATCCTCTTGTCTGGCACATCCTGGTAAACCTGATCAAAATGTGAATGATTAAGGACATAGGATGGCTGCCTCCTCTACCTTCCCAGTTGAGTTTCAATCCAAGACTGGTCTTGGCTAATGCTACTGGAAGGATTTGCATTAGCAAAAGGAGGCTCTGACAAGAATGAATATGTAGAGGAGCTGCTGCGAGATGGGGAGTCTAAATCCAATTCGATATGAATTGGGACTGGTGATTGCTCCGGAACTGGTATAGGAACTTGAGGCTGAACCTCAGGCACTGGCGGACTCTGAACTAGCTCTGTGACAGGCTGTGTGTGTATCAATAGCAAGTGCCTTGCCTTTTGAATTGTTTGGCGCTTGACCTTTCTTGGGAGGATTCCTCCTCTTCTTTTGTTTAGGTTTCGACGAGGAAGGTAGCGAAGGATCCACCACTGGCTACTCTGCTCTAGGCGCACTTATCCTCCTGGCTTCTTGCTGTCGAGGTAAAGTATACTGTTCTGAATAAGTCTACTTGACCTCTCTTTTACTGTTGCGTATTCCTTGGTGTACCAATCAACTGCTAGCAGCGGCTGTGTGTCAACCTGCTCTCTAAAAAACTGAGGAAGGACTTCCCCCTCATCATCTGATAAACCTCCCACATCTTCTGACAAGAAAACAAAAATCTGTGAGAGAGAGAAGTGGCCGTAGCTACATTTGTGAACCTCGAAGTCATCCACGCAATTGGCCCAATAGTCTTCCATGGAAGGCTTATGATATGTGCGACCACCGAGGAGAGCTGTGTAATGACCCCAAGGATCATAGGCACGTACCTCAACAAGATACTTGAGATGATACCTCTCCAGCTCCTGTCCTGTAGCTTTGGCATCAACTGCCGTCTTGCACCAATATATTCCAAACTGAAAAGGAAAATTGGCAATTGGTTTATGCTTGCGACGCAAATGACGATGAACATCATGCAACTGCCTCAGGAACTCCATAAAAACTGTTCTATCCGAAGGATAGCGTGGAAGCATAGCTGGATTTCCTGTAAATCCATATACTCGGATATAAGTGTATGTCGGGAACTGAATGAACCAGTGCGCCAAACCATCCATGGCTGCTCTAGCAACCGCCGAGATACGAACGTGCAACTCCCGATCCAGATTTCTCATTGTATAAGTCAAGAAAGCCTCGTGAATACGCTTGAAGTGACGTTCAGCCTTAGTGAACTCAAGCTGATCGTAATAGTGATAGACTTTCTGAACACTGAGAATGCCAACGGTGTTTAACCCTCGGAACTAACCTTGATAGGCGATCAAGTACACGAGATAAGAACACATGTGAAACTCGTGGGCAACTAGGAAACCGGTGATCTGCTTGTGGATAACATCGCCGATGAAGGATGCCCAGTCATAATGCTCCTGCCCAGATATGATGCGACCAATGATGTAATGCATCCAAGGCTGGAAAACATTTGCATGTGAATGACCTGAGACACGATTCAAGAGTGTAATTAGAATCGAGTACTCATCCTTGTACTCACCACGACCCACATTATTTGGCAATTTGTTCTTCGCTTGCTTTAACCATCGTTCTGCCATTTTGCTTTGGCATTTGTCCACATCAGCGTTGAATGCATGCTTGCATTGCTCCATAGAAATAACTAGACTATTCGGGTGCTAAGGGATACCAAAACTTCTTTCAACGTCCAGAGGCTTGAGACTACAAATAACTCGTCCATCTACTGACACTATCTCACGAGTAGCAGAGTTGTAATGCTTAATACAAGACATCACGAACTCAATACAATGAGCGGAGATAGGTATGGAAGCGGCCTCAAGTAACCCAGACTGCTGAATAGTCTGAATAATCGAATCTCTGATTTTGATTGGATCTAGGACTGCCTCTAGCAGCACCTTATGGAGATTCATCTCAACTGTCCCGATGAAGTCGTGAGTAAGGACTGATTTGGTCCTGTATTCGAGCTGAGTGTACTGCATTCTGAAAAACTCGCCCGTTGACTGTGAACTTGACTATGTTCTGACAAGATTTCTGGAAAGCTAAAAATAGCCTGTTGAGGCTAAAAATAGCCTGTTGAGACTAAAAATAGCCTATTGAAGGGTTATTTTCGGCGAAAAATCTGAGATATGGGTTTTGTCCAGAAAAAGATTCTAAGACAACCCAAATCGTTAGAAATGCGAAAATCTGACTTCTACTTGACCATGCAAAGAATTTTCAGTTGAGAAAATTAGAAACTCGAGAACTGATGCTCTGGAGTCAAAAATTCCTAAAAATTCAAGCACATGAATTTAATTCGAGGAAGCTATATAGAAACGATCCAGATGATCAGACTTGCCAAAATTTGCCAATTTCAGGGACATGCGAATTGAAATATGAGAGAATTTTGAGAATCAAAGAGGAGAAAAGACGTTTTTTCTATGTTCTTCTGTTAAAATCGCCCCCTGTTCTTCAAATTTGCTCATGAATGTGGACTTGCACCTGTAAAAGGAATTGTTTGATGAAATCGCCACTAAAAATTGATAAAATCGCGCAACTTGTGAAGAAAATCGCCTTTTCTCTTGAAGAATTACGAATTTCTTTGAGCTGGATGAGTGTTTAATGATAGGCGCCATGAATAAATAGAGAAAATTCGCACCATAATGCTGACTGCACAATTTAAAAACCTCGACTGAAATAGAAAGCTTCTGATTGGACCCCTCCAGTTCGAACTAAGAGTGACTTGAAGTCCAGAAAAAATAATAATAAAAATATTCATCATGCAATTTGAAAATCTAACACAAAGGGGCGCCAAATTTAGAAAATCGCCCTTTAATGCTCAAATATGCAAAAATAAATATTTAATATTATTTTAATCAGTTGATGATCTGGGGGGATATTTCACCAAAAAACTTAAGTGTCTCCAATACTCCATATTTCAGCACCATCAGAAAGAGCTCGACGTCCTGATTCCAACGCAAATTGAACGGAGAGAAAAGGACTTCATTTGCTCAAGTTACGGCCAGTCAAACTTTTGGTCAAACAGGTAGCAGGGGGCATCCAGAAAGCAAAAAAAATGATTGTCTCGGAAATTGATGGAAGCAGTTTCAAACCGAAGAGCTTGTTGAGACAATTCCGGCAACGTTTGTTTCGTCGAAATCCGACGTCGTATGCTCGAGATATTGGCAATCAAAGCTCATTTGACTTGATGGTACAATGGCTGACGTCATCATTCAGACCATACTGTACAGAATTCGATGGGGACAAACCAGGAAATGACACGTGGCAATCGAGTCATCTAAATGGACCAATCATATGCTGACACGTGTCCATCCGTATGACAAATCATCAACATCGTCAGCAATCTAGTCAGCATACGATTTGCTTTGTCAGCGTCGACGTGCCTTCTGAGGCGAATCGGGGGATGACATGTGGCTCTGTCTTCGGCGGTCGAATTTGTTAGTTTGTTGGACAAAATCTTTGGACGGGTTCGAACCCGCAACCTCCTCCGTAACCGTCGGTCAGCTCACCGTTGCACCAAACAATGCTCGCCTAACCATGTTTTGCGGCCGGTTTGTTTTGTTATATAAGTGTCGGGATTTGGAGGCTTAAAAACAGCCGCTAGGATTTGAACCCGGAACCGCCGGGGTGTTAAAACGGTATACCTCCGTTGCACCGTGTGAAGCATTTGAGAAAATGCGTGGCATTGTGTTTCTATATTGATTAGTTAGGCCCGATGCCTAACTAAATAGCCTTAAAAAGTTATATTTAAGTTTTAAAAATAAAACAAAACAAACAAACCCGCTATTATTAAACAAATCCTAAGAAAGCCCGAAAATACACTATTTAAGGGGGCTTAAATAATCTTGAAAGATATTATTTAAAAGGCTTAAATAATTTCTAAAAGATTATTAAGGATATTTTAAGGATTATAATGGGAGATTTTCAAGTATTTTTCCATGTAAAGGGGATATTGTAAATCATATGGTTTTACACCATATTTGGTAAATTTGATGTATAAAAAGGGGAGTTTAGGAGTGAGTTTGGGACTTAGATTTTTCAAGTCTAGGTGGTGAAGCTGTGAGAAACAGGGAGATTTTTCTAAGGAGATTTTCGATCATTTCTGTACATCGGAGTTTTGTTATGCTGCCGAAGTGCTGGAAGGAAATGATCTTGGTGCAATTGTAATTCTGTTTTTGGAGATTAATCGGATCGGTCTCACTCTATTGGAGCGGACCCAGAGACATAGTCACGTTTGTGGCGAACTCCATTATCAAATTGTTTGCACTCTCTCTCTCTCTCTCTTCTTCTTTCTCAATTTCGTTCTTTTCATCTTCAGTTTTTAATGCATAATTTCAATAATGTATGCATGAATTGTATTTCCGCGTAATTCACATGTTAATGTGTTAATTTTGTTTATGTAATTTGGATTTCATGATTTGTAAACATTAAGCATTCAAATGCAATTAGTCTAGATCCTAATCAGATCAAGTGGTATCAGAGCTTTTGGTTACTATTATTGCAGTTGATTTTGAATGCTAACAAGATCCAGGATTCAGAAGGGCGAAGGCAAGCTTGAGGAATTTAATCCTGAGATCGGGAAACAAAAACCTTTTCCGAAGATGTCTGTGTCTGGAATGGAGGTACCTGAAGAGCTCAGTGAGCAAGAGTTTCAAAGATCTTTTTGGCAGATGAAAGCTGCGTTGGAGATGCTACTCAAAGAAAGGGAAGAACGCATGGAATGTGGAGAAGATCATGGAGACAGTAAAAGCAAGAAGAAGCAACCAGGAGGTGGTGATGAACCCCCAAAATCTCCTCCATCTACTCCTCCTCCTCATTCTCCTTCTTCTTCTACACATTCTCTTTCTGGTAATCCTTTTAAGGGTGTAAATAAGCCTCAAATTAAACTGGATGTTAAATTTGAACTACCTAAGTATTGTGGTGAATTAGATGCTGAAAAACTAGATGATTGGATTCAGCAAGTAGAAGTTTATTGTAGAGTTCAAAACCTCTTTGATGATGCTTCTAGGATCCAGTTAGCCACTCTTCGGTTGGGAGGTTCAGCTCTCACCTGGTGGGAGAGTAGGACTAGAGCAGAAATTTCACAGCATGCTAGAGTCAATTTATCTTGGTTAGAATTTATTAATTCTCTTAAAAAACAATTCTATCCCTTAGGTCACATGCAGCAATTAATGATGGATTGGCAAGTGTTTAAACAAGGGAAAGGTCAAACTGTCCAAGAGTACACCCATGAATTCAGAAAGAAGGCTATTGCATTAAATGTACCTTTGTACACCCAGGATACTTTGTCAAAGTACATAGGAGGTCTTCATTCATATCTTAGACATTCCTTATTGGTATTAAACCCTTGTAATTTGGATGAAGTGTCTATTCAAGCTACACACTTAGAGTCAAGGGGAAAGGGTTCTTTCATTGATAATGATAACTTTGTAAAGAAATCTTCTAAGGTTGGAGAGACAGGGAAAGGAAAGAAGACAACTACAGTCAAGAAGGATGACAAACTTTCTTGCTCTCATTGTGACAGGAAGGGTCATGATGAAGATCATTGTTGGAAGTTGCATCCCGAATTGAAGCCTAAGTGGGCTCAGAGACAGAATCAGAAACAAAAGGGTAAGGAGAAAGCCACAAATGTTGTTATGGATCTTGGTTTAGATTTTGATGATGAAACTAAGATAACAGCTATGGGTTTGAAAGGTAAAGCTCCTCTTTCTAGTGTTTCCTTTGATAGTTGTGCTTCTACTTCTAAAGTTAATGATGTCTCTGAAGATGTGAAGAGGAATGAGCTGTTTCATTTAAGGGTTGTTGCTAAGAACATGAAGATTGATGCACTCATAGATAGTGGTTCTCAAGTTAACTTAATCTTTGAAGATGTTGTAAGAAACTTGGGATTGAAAACTACACTGCTTAAGAGACCTTATCCACTAGGCTGGATTTGTGAGAATGATAAATTGCAAGTAACAAGACAATGCACTTTAAAATTCGCAATCACTAGTAAGTTTGTGGATGAATTACAATTTGATGTGGTTCCACTAGATATCTGTGGGATAGTTCTGGGTAGCCCTTATCTTTATGATCAGAAAGCTATTTTCTACAGGGAAAAGAATCATTATCATTTGTTTAAAGATGGCATTCAATATATCGTACATTCTCACAGGATTAAGATTGATCGTTCTTTTACAAATACAGGGAAAATAAAGAGGGTGATTAATGCAAGTAAAGATTTAACTCTTATGTCTGTCAGCGCAGGTGGTTCTAGATAGGAACTTGGCGTAGCTAACCAGGGTCAGATGTCGCAGGATGCACCCACGGTACAGCATGAGGGAATGGAGATTGAAAGCATTGATGGATCCTTGGGTAAAAATGTTTCTGTTGTGAAGGATCGATATGTTGTTGACTTATTCTCTTTCATCTTTGCATTATTGTTCAACTTGATGCTAGTCAATATTTGTTGGTTAGTGGCTACGACAGTTGATGTAGATACTTATGGAAGTGATAGAACGATGTTTATGATCAACAATGTTGTTGCAGTCTTCATTGTGTTTGTGAGCTAGGTATATAGATGTACAGAGGATACAGGACAAGTGGGGAGGCCAAGTCCTCACTTAATGTCTGAATAAATGCCACTTTTGGAGGTCCAAAAGTTCTCTAGTGGGGAGGCCTGATCCGGGGGATATTTCACCAAAAAATTGGAGTGTCTCCAATACTCCATATTTCAGCACCATCAGAAAGAGCTTGACGTCCTGATTCCAACGCAACATGAACGGAGAGAAAAGGACTTCATTTGCTCAAGTTACGGCCAGTCAAACTTTTGGTCAAACAGGTACCAGGGGGCGTCCAGAAAGCGAAAAAAATGATTGTCTCAGAAATTGATGGAAGCAATTTCAAATCGAAGAGCTTGTCGAGATGATTCAGGCAACATTTGTTTTGTCGAAATCCGACGTCGTATGCTCGAGATATTGGCAGTCAAAGCTCAGTTGACTTGATGGTACAATAGCTGACGTTATCATTCAGACCGTACTGTACGGAATTCGATGTGGACAAACCAGGGAATGACACGTGGCAATCGAGTCATCTAAATGGACCAATGATATGCTGACACGTGTCCATCCGTACGACAAATCATTAGCATCGTCAGCATACGATTTGCTTTGTCAGCGTCGAAGTGCCTTCTGAGGCGAATCGGAGGATGACACGTGGTTCTGTCTTCGGTGGTCGAATTTGTTAGTTTGTTGGACAAAATCTTTGGATGGGTTCGAACCCGCAACCTCCTCCGTAACCGTCGGTCAGCTCACCGTTGCACCAAACAATGCTCGCCTAACCATGTTTTGCGGCCGGTTTGTTTTGTTATATAAGTGTTGGGATTTGGAGGCTTAAAAACAGCCGCTAGGATTTGAACCCGGAATCGCCGGGGTGTTAAAACGGTATACCTCCGTTGCACCGTGCGAAGCATTTGAGAAAATGCGTGGCATTGTGTTTCTATATTGATTGGTTAGGCCCGATGCCTAACTAAATAGCCTTAAAAAGTTATATTTAAGTTTTAAAAATAAAACAAAACAAACAAACCCGCTATTATTAAACAAATCCTAAGGAAGCTTGAAAATACATTATTTAAGGGGGCTTAAATAATCTTGAAAGATATTATTTAAAAAACTTAAATAATTTCTAAAAGATTATTAAGGATATTTTAAGGATTATAATGGGAGATTTTCAAGTATTTTTCCATGTAAAGGGGATATTGTAAATCATATGGTTTTACACCATATTTGGTAAATTTGATGTATAAAAAGGGGAGTTTAGGAGTGAGTTTGGGACTCAGATTTTTCAAGTCTAGGTGGTGAAGCTGTGAGAAACAGGGAGATTTTTCTAAGGAGATTTTCGATCATTTCTGTACATCGGAGTTTTGTTATGCTGCCGAAGTGCTGGAAGGAAATGATCTTGGTGCAATTGTAATTCTGTTTTTGGAGATTAATCGGATTGGTCTCACTCTATTGGAGCGGACCCGGAGATGTAGTCACGTTTGTGGCGAACTCCGTTATCAGATTGTTTGCACTCTCTCTCTCTCTTCTTCTTTCTCAATTTCGTTCTTTTCATCTTCAGTTTTTAATGCATAATTTCAATAATGTATGCATGAATTGTATTTCCGCGTAATTCACATGTTAATGTGTTAATTTTGTTTATGTAATTTGGATTTCATGATTTGTAAACATTAAGCATTCAAATGCAATTAGTCTAGATCCTAATAAGATCGGTTGACAAACCATGTTGAGCCCTTGGATGGATTCAGCGAACTTCACTGATTTCGAAAAGTCCTCATTTGTCCTCATAGGCCTCCATTTGCTCAAGATATTACGCTTTTTATTAACTTCCTACTTTGTAGCTGACTACAAAGTTACAACTGTTCATATTCAACCTTGATTTCCGAGTGACCGGGTGATGCTGAGACTGAACAGGAATATTCATTGCGAAACCTGCAGAGGAAGGAAGAAATGTCTGCTGGGAATCATCAATTCAAAATCCATCATTTAACACCTCAGAAAATTAGGCACCCTTGATTAAATTGATTTTCAGACATCAGACTTAGCCATTTGTCCATTTTGCCATCTGGCGCTCCAAATGACTGCTGACGATGAACGGTGAACCTTGCTGACTGGATAACAGGCTCATTGCGTGACTAGAGGTATTCCGCATCCAATGAATATACGCAAGGCACTTGAAAGTTGCATTAAGGACCCCAAAAGCAAGGGCGCCCGTGACCTGAAAAGGCTCAAACACCATTTGGAAAAAAAAATACAACTCTCAACTAGATGCCCTACTTTGACCTCTGATATCGGGAGCTGGGGTGGCTTGATTCGCTCACCGCCTATCTTAATGCGTAGCCAGAAGGACCTATGAGAGATGTCTCTGGAGGCGACGAAGCGAGAAAATTGCTTCTAAGACCTCAAAAAGAATGGCGCCTTTCCCAAGATGGAATATACGACTAGACTTGGCCATTTTCTGAGCTGTCTTTATTTTTTTGTATTTTGCAAAGACCTCGCACGTACGGGCGTTTGCCAAATCCTGGAGGCTGACAGCTGGGCTCGTTGGATAGCTGGAGTAATTGCACACAAGTCTCGTGAAGACTGTGAAAGCAAATAACACCATCTGACAGGCCTAAAGGCTGGGCACCCCTGGCCTACAGAGGCTACAATGAATATTTCATGTTTCTCCACCCTTCGATTTACGTGCCTGGTAAAATCTCTACCATGATCTTTCAGAATATCGGATTGATAGGCTGATTGGTGCTTTGCGAAACCGGACTAGAGTAGCATAGATGTCAGGAATACCTCATTTGTAATTTCAATCATCTCAGGGGTCATTTTGGAGGGCGCCCCCTGAGCTACAGGGGCACAATTTCACCATTAGAGAACTTTCTGTGATGTGAAGTCTCCTTGTAATCTCATCTTCTAGCCCTGACTGCCGGAGCTTTGGGTCTTAGATGTCTGCATTCGATAGCTCGTCGGATAGCCAGACTAGTTGTGAAAAGATTGAATGCATCAACAATCAGGAATAACAGAATCTGAAACACCATTAAAGAGGGCGCCCCTGAGCTACAGGGGCGCAATAGTTGAAGAGTGACAAGGTTTTACAATTTGCAACCTCTGGAATCCTCAACTTTTGACATCAGTTATCGGAGCTATAGACCTCGAATAACCTCGTAGTATAGCTCATCGGATAATTGGGGTAATTCTGAAGAGATTGACTGTGTTTATGAGCATATGTCACAAAATCTAGGCCTTCAAAGAGAAGGGCGCCCCTGGGCTACAGGGGCTCAATTTTGCTTTTGCCTGAGAAATCTTCATAAATTGATCACTGAAATCTTCGTCTTGGTCACTGAAATGACCATGCAAAGGTATAATTGTCGTTGTGAGCTCCTCCATCGTGAAATACCTCGTTTTGAGTCCTCGATTCAGGTTCTGATCAATAGGTACTGCTTTTAACTGACACAACACTGACCAAACTCCATGCTTGATATTGCCCAAAAACTGTATTTGACATCATTTTAGCAAGGTTTAGACTCTTTTAAGCAAAATGCCTTAATGAAGCAAAAAATTTGGTTTGGGTACAACATTAGGCTCTATCTGGTGACCATGTCGGATACCTACGGCATAGGAGAACCCTAGAATCTCAGTGTTATGTAGACCAGTGATTGACGATTGGGCATTGGAGTCAGGACTTTCCCTAATCACCTAAAACCATTTGGAGTTTCCTAATCACCTATCCTAAGAATCACCTAAAACAAGACTACCTAAATCACCTAAAACACGACAAAACATCACAAAATGGGGAAACATAATACGACATAACGATAAAGCATAAAAAAAGTATTTACAATATTACTCCTCCCTCGGAGGGTTGAAGTGCTTAAGATACTGCCCGCTATAAGGAAGCGGAAAGAGCCTTCCATCCTGATGCGATAGCATATATGTGTTCTCTCCTGCGGATTCATGGATCTGGAAGGGCCCTAACCACAAGGAATCAAATTTTCCATGCATTCCTTTTGGCTCATGCCTTTTGCCCCACAAAAGGACTTGATCTCCAACTTTAAAGTCTCGGTGACGAGCCTTTTTGTCAAAAATCTTTTTCACTCTTTCCTGGTGCTGAGTGATTTTATCAACAACCTCTGTCCTCTCTTCTTGAAGTTTCATCAGGTACAAAATTCGCTTCTGAATAGGATCATTGAATTCTTCATCCTCCACTGCAGATGCCAGTTGTAAAGCAGACAACTCTAAGGTAATGGGCATAATAGCTTCTGTACCATACAAAAGTATGAAAGGCGAGGTGCCAATAGCTCTTTTAGGAGTTATACGATCAGCCCAAAGAGCGTCATATAACTTGGTATGCCAAGCTCGCTGATTTGACTCAACTAACTTGCGTACAATTGTGACAATGTTCTTATTGGATGATTCGGCTTGTCCATTACCCTGAGGGTAATAATCTGATGAATGCGACAGCATGACGCCGTGATCAAAACAAAAACTTAAAATCTCCTCTGATGAGAAGCATGTTGCATTATCAGCCATAATTTTTCGAGGAATTTCGAAGCGAGAAATGATGTTTTCCTTTAGAATGTTGCAAACCACTTCGAACGTAGCTCATTTAGTAGGAACCGCCTCAACCCATTTCATAAAATAATCAGTTGCTGTAAGGACATAAACATTGCTGGAACTTGGATTGATTGGACCCACGAAATCAATACCCCATTGCTGAAATGGAGCATCAATGATTACTGGCCTAAGTGGGAGAGATGCCAATTTGACTTTACCAGCAAACTGCTGACATAACTGACATTTATATACCCATTCATATGCGTCACGGAACATAGTAGGCCAATAGTACTGTGCCCGTAAAATCTTGAATGCAGTGACCCTTGATGAAAAGTGTCCTCCGCATGCTTGACTGTGAAAAGTATCCAAGAACTTCTGCTGCTGGTCTCTACCGACGCATAGAAGAAAAGTTTTGTCAAGGCCACGCTTGAACAAAACATTGTTAACAAGCACAAAATTCTGTGCTTTCAATTTCAGTGTCCTTTTCTGCTGTTTGTCCATGTGACGTGGACATTCTCCGTATGTTGAATAATACCATAGAGGCGTGTACCATTCTTCTGCAGAATCAACAAGTAGGACCAAAGGAAGGTCCTCTTCAATTTCTTGTTTTGAACCAATTCCACCATTGCTCTAGAATTTACGATCTCCGTCCTCTGCCAATAATCGACAAAGATCTTGCCCGCGGACGAGCTTGGTCGGCTTAATCTCCATATCATATTCTTGAACTTTCGCGATCCAGTTTCCTCTCTTTGTACCCATCTCCTGTTGGGTAAGCACACTTTTGACTGCTGGATCGGTGACATACACCGTTGTATGAGAATTTAAGAGATAAAACCTAAAATTCTTGACAGCTCTGACGACAGCATAAGCGTTCTTCTCAATCTGGGAATAATGCATCTCAGCATCTTTAAAATTAGCACTCATAAAAGTGATAGGAGATTCTCCCTCTTCGCTGAGCTTCTGTGTCAGAATAGCAGACAGTGAGTGTTCTGACGCATAACAGTAAAGGATAAAATCCTTCTAAAAGTCTGGCCGAACTAACACTGGTGCGTTAGCAATAGCTTCTTTGATTTTAGTAAAGGCCTTCTTGCCTTCTTCTGTCCATACAAAAATGGACGTCTTCTTCATCATTGCTGAAATCTCCTTTGTCAGCTCTGAGAAATCAGGTACGAACCTTTGGATAAAGTTAACTTTTCTGAAAAAGGAGTGCACCTGCGTTTTGCTTGTAGGGAGAGAGAGGTTTCTGATTGAATCCAGATCTATTCTGGTACCTTCTTTGGAAATGATATGGCTAAGTAACTTGCCCTCCGTCACCGCAAAGATTGTCTTCTTCGGATTCAAAGATATTTTGTGATACCTGCATCTCTCGAACACTTCCACAAGATGTGAAAAGTGATCACTCCATTTATCTGAAAAAACGGTTAAGTCATCAAGGTAGACGACTATGATCTTATTCCTAAGATCCCCAAACGCTAAATCCATGGTCCTTTGAAAAGTAGCACCGGCGTTGATAAGGCCGAAAGGCATCCTTTCATAAGCAAACGTTCCCCACGGCATGGTGAATGCTATCTTGATTTGATCCTCCTCAGCCACTGCAATCTGATTATAGCCAGAAAAACCATCAAGAAGTGATAGCATCTCTAATCCGGTAACTGTCTGCAAAGTATGCTCCATGATAGGTAAGGGATAGTTGTCCTTTAAGGACGATTGATTCAAGTTCCTGAAATCAACGCAAATTCTGATTTCTCCGTTCTTCTTGCGCACAGGAACAATATTTGACACCCAGGTGGAGTGATGAATAGGAAATATTATCCTCGAGTCCACCATCTTCTGAATTTCCGCATAGATAGTACTCTGAATTCGCGGATTGTAATGTCTTTGTTTTTGCCTGAAAGGCTTAACATCAGACTTCACCGGAATTGTGTGAGACAATTCTATGAGTGTGAAGACCTTTAAATCTTCGTATGACCAGGCGAATACATCCTTGTACTGCTTGAACAAGGCGATAAACCTCTCAGTTTCTTCGGGAGTACAACAGTTGCCCAAATTCACAGGTCGAGGCTTGTCTTTAGTACCTATGTTGACTTGCTTATATTCTGATGAAGTATTAACCTCTGACCTTTTCTGATCTTGGATGTAACGGTCATGCCTATCAAAAATATCCTCTGAGGATACAAAACCTTTAGGAAGCTGATTTCCCTTCAATTGTATGATTCCAGATTCTGTAACTTCAGATTCTTCAGCAATTGACTCTCTGAAAGGAGTTGAACTTCCTTTAAAGAACAATTCTTTGTAGTTATCTCCCACGACGATAAATTCTTCAATATCCTCATTGTCATTGAAGACTTGCCAGTTGTCTGAATTATTAGGAACAACTGGTCTATAGATTAGCTCAATAGCAAATGAATTCTGACGAAAGTCAGAGTTTGGCATGAAAAGGGCGGCTGAAACTGCAAGCGCATCAGCTTTGCTATTGTTCATTCTTGAAATATATTTGATGTTAAATGCATCAAACCAGTTGATTGCATTCCACACCCTTTGCCTGTAGTTTTGAAGACGATTCTTTCTTACATGAAACTGCTCTTTGACCTGCTTAACGATCAATTCTACATCTCCTTCAACTTGAAGTAGCTTGATCCCCATATCCTTTGCGTTTTTGAGACCTAATAAAAGCTCCTCATATTCGGCAGTATTATTGGTGCACTCAAATTGCAACCTATATGTGAAAGGATATAAACGACCTTCGGGAGAGATAATCACTACTCCCTCTCCGAAGCCTGAAGTCGAACAACTGCCATCAAACTGCATCATCCACATTTTCGATTCTTCATTTGACAATTCTGTGGTAAGTGCAAAGTTCTCACAATCTTCTGCCACTTCTGACACCATAGCATATGTGCCCGGACCCGTGTCTTGATACAACACTTGAGCATGTGGGTCCTGGGACTTCACCACCGTGAACTTTGATTTTGTTTCAGGTTCTAGCTTGAAAGTGCCTTTCTTTAATGGAATTGTCACGAACGACCAATCCATCTGAATTTCTCCTCCGAGATCTTTGCAGAAACATCTACTAAGTAACATCCTGTAGTTGGTAGGAATATCAGCCACCAGGATGGTCATCATGATCTTTTTCTCTGGACACGACGCTAGCCTTGTGCATCTTTGAGTTGACCGACTAACGGCACCGGCTTGGACTCAAGTGAGTAACACTTTTCCTGAGTAGGGGTGCATGAAAGTCCCAACGCGTTCATAATTTGTAAAGGCATAACGTTGTCAGAAGCTCCGCTGTCAATTATACAATTGCTCAGCTTAAAACCTCCTATATATAGAGATATATAGAAGGGTTTGGGCTTCTCTTCTGCAGGAACGGAGGATTGTAGTAATGTCGGCTAAACAACAATCTTCTTTTTAAGAACTTTCAAGATTCTATCCAGCTGTTCTAGATGATCTTGCAAATACTCCAGTTGAGAGATCTGTACCTTCGTCTTCATCATAGAAGACATGATGTCAAAACTTGCTGAAGACGTATTTAAAGCAGTTGGCAAGATGTTTTCTTGTGAAGGTTTAAGATTGGAAGTAGAAGCTACTTCCTTTGCTTTTGTATTTAAATTCCGCTTCTCTTCTTCCTCCTTCTGTGCCTTGAAATGCTGAGCACGTGTGAACACAGGTGAGGTGATATTTTCATGATTTACTGCGAGAGAAAAATGGCGGGATTCTTCTTCTTCTTCTTGATTTACGGGTTCTCGATCAAAGCATCCTGTTGCGGAGTCGCCATCAAACTCGTCTGTCTGTGAAGAGATTGTTGTCCCTAATTTTTGACTTGTTAAAAATTGGGATAACCTATCAAAATTTTGATGAAATTTGAAGATTTTCTCTTCTAAGGCACGTTTTACGAGGTGCAAAGGTTAGAAAATTTTAGTTTTGGGTCTACAGTCCTTTTGGCTAACTTTTTTCACTCACTCTCGTTTGTTTTCGTGAAACTCTGAGTCATTTTTAGTGTGTTTTTGGTCAATTTCGGGTTTGTGGGGCATCACTGCAAGTAGGGGTTTTGGTTTCTTATTACAAGTAAGTGATAGGAACTTTTTGCTCTTATTACAAGTAAGTGATAGGAACTTTTTGCTCTTATTACAAGTTACTTTTTGTTTTAATTTCAAGTTATAGGAACTTTTTGTGTAACTTACAGGTATAGGAACTTTTTGCTCTTATTACAAGTTAATTTTTGTTTTAATTTCAAGTTATAGGAACTTTTTATATAACTTAAAAGTTGTAGGAACTTTTTGTTCACTTTACAAGTTATTTTTTAAAAAGTTACTTGCAATATGTTATAAAAAGTCCGATTTCATTTAAAGTCACTTGTAATGAGCTCTAAAAGTTCCTAGTTCTCTTTATTTTTGAAAGTTTACTTGCAATGAGCTCTAAAAGCTCCTATTTGAGTCTTTTATCATAATGTTAACTTGCAATGGGGGTCTAAAAACCCGATTTGCAAGTAAAGGGCATTTTTTAAAGTTTTACAAGTTATTTTTAACTTGTAATGAGCATCAAAAAACCCGAAATTAGTTTTGCAAGTGTTTTTTTGGATTTTTAACTTGCTCTTGCTCATATGTACCCCGATTGGAGAGATTTTTGGCATGAAAAATACTTGGCAAGGTCTGCAACTTTATTAAATCCCCCATTTTTTCTCTACCATTGCCACGTTTTTGCAGATTTGAGTTTGTACATGGCGCCTAGGGTTTTTCTTCTTTGTTTTAGCTTGTAAACTCTTGTTGCGGGTATGTTCTTTGTTTCTTTTTTTTTCTGTTTTTGTTGCTTTAAATCTTTTGTTCTTGGGTTGCCTTTCTATGGAGATTGAGATTGCATATTATAAAAAAAATGTGTATGGCTGAAAACGCGTTTTTCCACTTCATACGCCCTTCATTCATTTCTCTTTCATACACCATCATTATTCCTTCGCCCTTCATTCTTAAAAATGTTTTTCTACTTCATACGCCCTTCATTCCATTTCATTTCATGTTCATTTTACCTCATTCAAATTTCTCCATGATCTCATTACTATTTTTTGCAAAAGAAAGAAAAAAAAATGATGCCCTTAGCTGCAAGTCGGGATTTTATAAACCAACTGCAAGTAGGAAGTTTTGTTCAAAAGTGCAAGTAGAAGTTTCAAAAATAAATTTGCAATGACCTCTCATTTTTCCTACCTTGTACTTTTTAACTTGCAATATGTCCCAAAAATCCCGATTACACTTTGCACTTGTTGTCAGCCTTCCAAAACCCGAAATTGGTCCAAAATGCACTCAAAAACACTTGAAAATGAGTTTTTAGGATCCAATCACAAGTGCAAAACATGTATTTTCCCATACACATATGAAGTTACATGTTCATTCTCCATAATTGCAAGTTAGTGTTCTTGTTTTTCCACACATGTAATGTTGTTTCCAAAACCCGAAATTGAGCTTCGGCCTCACTTTTGCAGCCCCTTTGTCTCATTCTCGTTAGTCCTATTTACACATGACCCACCAAATCAATAATATAAGGCATGGGCCTTATTTTTCAAACAAATTCCAAGGCTGGAGAATGATACAAAGGAAGAACAACAACATGATGAAGCCACGCAAGGAGTTGAATAAGTGACATGATTGAGCATAGAATGCTTTCAAGACAGAGATGGAAGAATATTTTCCAAACAGCAGTAAGAAGATCCACTCAAGGATGATGGTTGGAGTCATGTCTTGGACACTTAGAATAATTTCAATTATGCATTTGTAATTTTGTTTTGACAAATGACATGTAAAGTCACAAATTGTAATGGCAAGTGGCCATGCTACTCGCATTATTGAAGATTGTAATTACATGTAATCAAATTACAAGTCAAGATAAATTAGGATTGTAATTTGGAATAAGTCAATTGCAAGTAGTTGGTTTTTGAGAGAATTTCTCAAGTTAGTTGGGATCCTCCTACCTTTTTCTCAAGGCTTCTCTCCTATAAATACTTGAGGGGGTCTATTGTAATTTTTTAATCTTTTTGGCAAGCAAGAAAATTCTGCAGAATTTTGTACTCATAAAGATTTTGAGCTTTATAGTTATAAGTTGTTATTTTTCAAGTAATATCAAAGAGTTGGAAATTTCAGACTTTGTGTTGAAGTCCTACGTTGCATCCTTTGTTTCATTATGTCATTTTGGAGCATTACTTTGTGATTATTTGGAGATTGTGGAAAATTGCTAAGGAGAGCTTCAATTGAAATATTTGCAGACTTTGTGCTGTGAATGTTGAAGGTTGAATTCATAATTTGAATTTAGAAATCGAGAAGAATTGCAAGTCTTTGTGCTCGTAATAATTCCCATTTGCAGTAATTAATAGATACATCATACTTGCAGACTTTGTGCTGTCTTTTGCTGTATATTGTCATTAGATTATCTTTCAAAAGGGTAGATAGGATCTCAGATTTTCAAGACTTTGTGCTTGAAATTGTTTTCGCGTCTCGAAGGAAGTGACGAAAGTCTTTGAGCTTTCAGGAAACTTCATTTCCTTTCTTTTGATTCTATTGCAAGTTGTTGTAAGAGTTTATTTAAAAGTTAATGTTACTTTTCTGAAAAGAGAAAATAATTTAATCTTTCCTGAAACAAGAGAAAAGGTTATCGTTCCACCCATATTTGTTTTAGTTAGTAGGAAAGGGGGAGCCTTCCCTTAATTAGGAGAGTTTTATCTCACACACTTTGGCTGAAACCACCATTTTGCTAAACCTCACAAGTTTACAAAATATTCAACCAACAGAGACGACGTTTGAACTGGAAGGTATGAAACCTGAATTGGGAGCAACATCGACAAATCCCGTGAGCTGATTCATTCTCTGATTTTCTGGACAAGTAGCACCGGTGTGCTCAACTGAATCATGGAACGTGCAAAAGACTGTGGCCTTCTTAGCTTCATTATTTTGTCTCGGTTGTCCTTGCAGAAACTTTGACTTGAATTATTGTACGGCTGGAAGTTATTTCTCCTCGGCTGGTACTGTTGTTATGGTTGGAAAATTGGTGGTGTGGGCAAGGCTGGTTTCCCTTGAGGAGGTGACTGCCTCTTCAGCATTGTCACCTCGTTTGCTACCTTCTGTAGCAAGGGATCGGCCGACGCTTGCATGAGCGGCCTGATCGAATCATCTTTCATCTTTCCCGTCGTAATCATGTTATCTTCAAGCTTAATTGCTTCTTCCTAAAGGTGTTGTAGGTCATCTTCTTCGCTTATCTTCAGGAAAAAGGCAATTTCTGACGGCAGCACGTTGATGAAAGAACTCATCAAAATTTCATCAGACGGATTCAAGGTGTGAGAAAGACGTGTAACAAGGCGATTAAACCTTGCCATGAATTCCCTCATCGGTTCATGCTTCTCCATCTTTGAATTTGAGAGTTGTGCAAATAGTCTATGACCGTCCTCAGCAGGCTTGAATCCTTCCAAGAACTTCTCGCTCATGACGGCCCAATTGGTGATAATTCTTGGCTCAAGATTATTGAACCAGTCTGCTGCGTTGTTTTCAAGAGTTTCCACGAAAAGACGTACGGCGATGTCTTCATGTGCAACATGCAAAACGAAACAAGCCGCCGTGAATGCTGATAAATGTTCATCTGGATGTTTGGGACCATCACAACTTAGCAACTTAAAATTTTCTTACCTCATAGTGGACCACCAATCATCATCAAGGATTTTTTTCTTCACACTTCTTCCTTTTGGTGTGCATGCCTCTTGCCATCTACCCCACTCTACATTGACCATCATTAATTGTAAAGCCTCGTGGACCTCAATCATCCTCTAAAACAAAATGAAGTAGCTAGCATATCTAGTGTCCATGGGCTTCAGGAATTCTTTCCTTGAAAATGTCTTGAACAAAGTGTTGTACCCAAAATAAATTTCTGCTTCAATAAGACATTTTTCTTAAAATGATCCAAATCATGTAAAAAAGCTGTCAAAAGTATGTTTTAGGTCAAATCAAACATTGGCTTTTAGTGGGTTTGTGTCAAGGAAGATGCTTTCAATTTTCTGAAAATTCAAGAATTAGGGTTTCAAATTCCTGTTTGTAGGAAAACCCCTAAAAGTAGGAGCTTCTCAGAAATTATTGAAAATGATTTTGAGAGGATTAATCGACTTCACGATCACACTGGTCAAGTCAAAATCACCAAAAAGTTTGTTTTACTCTGGTGGGTCTATTTTCATCTTTCAGGAAGAAAGCTAGGACCTCTGCAGCCATTAATGGCAGAATGGCCAGTACCAGGTGGTGAAATCTAAGCCTCGAAAGCTTCAACGAAGAATCCATGGTGAAAATGCTCGAAAAGATGCTTTGCGACGGAGGGGATTTTCAAAAGTGAAAAATGCTGAAAATTGGCTAAGTATGGAGAATGCACGCCTTGCTACCAAGAGGAGGCTGTGCGGTCAAATGCCTTAGTCATTTTTCTAGCACCCGTATATGCGGCATGGTGAAGGTCATTGCTAAAACGCACACATTCGCATCGTCAACAACAACGCTCAAATCAGTCATGATGCACGACAAACGTGAAACATGAAGAGATGAAGATTTTCAAAGGAAATGATGGAATTGTGGCTAAAAGCGCCCTTGCTAGCCAGGGGCGCCCTTGAATCCAGAGGGTCCAAAATAGTCATCAACCTTCACCAATGTAGTCATCTTCTTCATGTTTCTGGTGGCTTTCCGACGCATTGTCAACCACAGTCACCTGATTCACCAATCACCGGAAAACGTAAGCGAAGTCAAAAGATGCTGTAATGCAAGTGCTATCAAAATGGCAATCAAACATGAGAAAAGGCGCCCCTGTTGACCAGGGGTACCCTTGAATTAGATGGTGTAGGTGTCAGTTGTTGAATAGACTCGTCTTCTGGTGATCTCCCCGGCATAAGCTCGGCTTCGCAATGAACCTATTCGCTTGCCTACGAGACACATCAAACGACAATAGTTGTTAATCATTCAAGCAGAGAAAATGGATGGTAAATCAGTGCACATCAAGGCAAAAGCGCCCTTGTTGGCCAGGGGTGCCCTTCATTTTGAGTAACTTGATGAGGTCTTCAACGACTGCTTTCTATAAGGTACCTGTTCAACACTCTCTCAGCGCCGTGATCAATCCAGCTACATTTTCACAGGACCTATCAAGCATTCATAGGCAGAGATCAAGTAGAAAACACCAAAGGTGAAGGGTGAATGAAGAACATGGAGAAATTGAACAAGTGTCAAGGAAAATGCATCTTCCTAGAAATAGGCGCCCAACTTTTTGGGCAATCAGATGCAGTTTGTAAACCCAATGACCTCTAGGATGACCTCCGTTGTGATCAGTCTCAACCATGACACCATCAACAAAGACAACAGACTAATCAAACCCTTGACGACGGAGATCAAGCTGGGGTAGTTCGTGAAAGTTTACAGCATGAAATAATTGGTCAAAAGGCCAAAAGCACCCTTGCAAGCCAGGGGTGCCCAAGCTTTTAAGGCATCTAAATCAACTTTCAAGTTTCGTGAAGCTAGTCATCTTTTCCAAGGTTGAACTGGTTACTCATCCCATGGTACAAACAAGATCATCAGACTCATCTGTCAGTAGTGTTCTCAGATCAGAGCACGGAGGGTCAAACTAGATGGAATTGAAGAACACTCAAGAAATTGGCTAAGTGTGGTGAAAAATGTACCATCTTGGGAAATGGCGCCCAAGAATTAGAGGCATCAGACTCAGGTTTTGAGCTTTACAGCTCCCAGACACACTTCATCAGAGTTGTTCCATCTCGGCAATGGATCTATCAGCAACATCTCAAGATCAACTGAGCAACCGAGATCAAAGATCGAACAAAGGCACTTCACTATAAAAAAGAATGAAGATATCTTCAACTTCTCAACTTGGACGCCTAAAGTCAACATAGATTCAGTTGACTAAAGTTAAGATATTTTTGAAGCCTTTCCATGTCTAAAACATCCCCAAATTGGTGGAAATCAGTGATGTGAGCTCTAGATCAGGCAAAAAGACTCCTGCATCATGTGTTGGCGCCTAAACTTGATTGATTCAACATCGAACACTATGTATCAACTCTAGGCTTCATTATTCATTGTTTCCCTTTGCAGGTTGAAGCTCAAAAACATCAATTTCTTCTCCAAGACTTCCTTTCAAGATCTGATAGAGGGATTTTCGCCGTTCATATTTTTGAAGATCAGTTGCATAGAGGGACAATTTATCAGAGGTTGCATCTAGAGGCATTGTTTTCTTGAAGATCCAGAAAGGTAGTTGATAACTTCCAATCTTTTTCTTGTCTTTTACCTCTTTCCTTGTCTTAGATCTTCTTGCATGTCCCAGAAAACAACAAGCAATCACAGATTTGACCAACTAGGTATGATCAACACAACTTTTCCAACAAAACCCACTTGTTGAATTTTTCAAAAATAGTAAACTTGCTGCCCCTATTTTTAGGGATTTTTTCCGAAAAAGTCATATATTTGAAAATCAAACGAACTGGGTTTGTTTAGCATTGAAGGACGAACAATACCCACATGCCAGATTTTTTTCGGAAAAATACTTTTCAGCGGGTGGCTATTTTTAGGGGTTTTCAAAAGTTGTCTGAATATATCCGTGTTTACAATCAATAGTCAGGCTTTTCGGAATACAGTACTCTCAAGTTGAAATCAAGACCAAAATGTTGCTACTTCATGACTTTCTGAAAACACTCGACACGAACATGCGTCAAGTGAATCCTGTAGTCAAGTTGGACGCCTTGGAAGGCATAAATAACATCACCATTCAATGGATAGCCACACATAGCCGTCACCGGTTACTACCACACCACCTTCCACATTCCATGTCAGCAAGGTTGGATTATGTAGCTGCAAAGAAGATCGAATATCAAAAGCGGATTGCGAAAGGCAGAAAAAGTCAACAACTGGATAGAGGAACTGTTGACTAGAGGTGATGAGATGTCAAACACCTAGTTAGGATGGCCTACCCTCCAAAATAGCATTAATGGCAATAGGAGTTAACTTGATGCCTCATTCCAAGTTAACTCACTGTCCCACAAATCATGCATGTCAGATCCCACTAATTATGGATGTCTATTCTAGATCTCCACTAATTGTGGATCTCTATTTTGGAGGCACTTTTGTAATTTGAGCTCACCTTTAGTTTAGTTTCAGTTAACTGAAGTAGATTTCCAGTTAACTGCTTGCTCATTTACTTTTAGACATAGGAATAAATCTTGCAACTTGGCAAGAACTAGTTGTTAACTCAAGTAGATTTTAGGGTTGCCTACTCCTTTGAGTTTCTATAAATAAGAGTCTTTTCTCATTATTTTGGAACCTTTATTTATTGCGCAAAATTGCTGTGCCATTGTTGCCAACAAGCTTACAAGTGCATATTTGTTCACTCTTGGATGAGAGTTGTTTGGTTTTGATAAGCAATTGTGTATGATTTCGTACTTTTGTTGTCCCAAACCTTTGTACTTTGTTGAGAAAGTTTGAAGAAAGAAATCAAAAGGCACATGCAATTTGATCTAAAGATTCGAGTTCTTTCAACGTCTTGTTCTTACAATCTCCCCCTTGGATAGGTGCCATCACCTCCTTGGGTATTTTGTTGTTAATGATTGTTGTTTGATGTTGTTTAATGAGTTGTATTTGTCCTACACTTTGGACAGGTGTCGTCACCTCCTCAAGAATCCTGTTAGCCAAATCATCGTCCTTTGTTGTTTCTAGTGAGTTGTATCCTAGCCTATACCTCGGATAGGGGTTCCTCCTCCTTGGCAATCCTAAGATCCATCTTACCGTAAAGAGTGATTGCTTGCATAAAGCCTTATTCCAGCATAGATCTGACAGTTCAGAGCCACAGACACATTCTAAGAGATGGTCGATTCAAGTAATCCAACCAATCCATTCCCGCTCCTATGCCCTCATGCTCTGTTTACCTTGAGGTGATAGGATAGATTAAAAGCTAGTTTAGTTGTAGTTAAGATCTGCAGAAACCAGAGATAACCTTAGTTGCAATGCATTGTGTTTATGCACCCTTGTGTCCTGCCTGTTGAGTAAAAAAGATAGGAATACTTAGTCCATTTTACTTTTACGCAAACATCAGTGTTGTACCCAAAATTAATTTTTTGGCATTCTGTATAAATTGAGCTAAATCTTGTTAAAATGCCATGTTAAGCCAGTTTTAGGTCAAACCAATCATAGAATCTTGGTGGGTTTCTGTCTAAGAACACACGTGCAAAATTCTGAAAATTTGAAAATTAGGGTTTTTCGCCCCTATTTTCAGGGAAACCCCCGAAAATAGGACTTTCCCAGAAATGATCGAAAATGATTTTGATAGGATTAAAAGACTTCACGATCACATTGGTCAAGTCAGAATCATCAAAAGACATGTTTTACTCTGGTGGGTCTATTTCTATTTTTCAGGAACAAAGTTAGAACCTCTGCAGCCATTAATGGCAGATTGGCCAGTACCAGGTGCTGAAAGTTAAATTCCAAAAGCTTCAACGACGCAACCATGGCGGAAAAGGTCAAAAATGATGCTGTTTGATGAAGGAGATTCCTGAAAGTGAAAAAGGTCAAAATTTGACTAACTCTGGAAACGTTACGAAGGAGAGAACTCAAAATGCTGAAAAGAGCCTTTTTCAAGCAGGGGCGCCCATGATCTTTGAGGGTCAAATGCTGTCAGTAAGATCATCCGAAGCAGTCATTCTCGACGTTTGATTACTGACTCAACAGTGAAACAAATATCCAGATCATCCGATGAATAGATCACTAGCAACTGCTGACGAAGCAAAAAGAGGCAGTTGAGGAAATATCAGGAAACCACAGTTAACGGCGAAGTTATAAGGAAAAAGAGCCTTTTCAAAAGAAAGGCGCCCTTTCTTTTGGACTTCCAGATGCTGACCAATGACAAAAGGCTTCCTAGGATAACTCTCTCAGCCCAAGTAGATCTCGGAAACGCAACTGCAAGCATCAACATCTGTCAGAGCAGTCAACGGATAATCAAGATCAAAGTAGGCAACTTTCCAGATGAAAATAATCAGGCCAAAGGGCAAAAGCGCCCTTTTCAAGGAGGGGCGCCCCTGAATAAAGGAACCCTAATTTGAAATCCAGGTTTCCTGAAGTCAGTCATTCTTGGCAGAACAGAGCTGGGTACCTGATGAAACATCAAGCAAAATCATCTGACTCTCCGATCAACGAGAAATCCAAATCAAGGCACGAGAGGTCATTTCAAAAAGCTGAAGAACGAAGATTGAAAAATCACTAAGGCATTGGCAAAAGCGCCTTTTCTTGGGAAAGGCGCCCATTCTTTTGAAGCCTTAAACTCAACTTTTTATCAAACAGTCTCCCAGGCACTTCTCTTCAGTTCGGATCCAGCTCCACAGTGAATGTGTCCGCGACATCTCAAGATCAACAGACAATGCTAGATTCAGGATCAAATAGAGGACTTTCAGGATAGAAAATATTTAAAAACTTGCAAGAAACCAAAAGGGACGCCTAAAGAAGTCAAGGGTCAAATTATTGACTAAAGTCAAAAGTTTTTGAGTTAAAATTGGCTAAAAGGCTCCACGATCAGTGGAAATCACCTTTTCAACTTTAGTTCAAGCCCAAATCACCTTTTGAGCTTGTGTTAGGTCCCCAATTTTGTGGATCTGAAGCTTAAACATATATATTCAAGGTGAAGGCGTCCCATTTCATTATTTCATTGCAGGATAAAAGATCAAAATCAGCCACAAGCTCTCAAGGACGCCATTGATAGATCTGAAGAAGGTTTTCATCCGTTCTTCATTTTTCTTGCAGATCTGAAGCAGGAAAGGATTGCTATTTTGAGGATTGGACTCAGAGATAGATTTTTTTCAGGGAATCAGATAAAATTTCCAATCCATCTTCTGTCTATTTCCTCTCTTCTCGTCTTAGGTTTTCTTGCATTTGACAGGCTACATCAGATCAGATCAACTGGGTAGATTCAGCATCATTTTCCAGAGAAACCCATCTTGACAAATTTTCCAAAATCAGCAAACTTGCTGCCCCTATTTTTGGGGGTTTTTCCGAAAAAGTTTCAGAATCCAAATTCTGAGGAACTGGGTTTGTTCAGCATTGAAGCACGAACAAAACCCATGTGCCAGATTTTTTCCGGAAAAATACTTCTCGGCAGGACGCTATTTTTAAGGGTTTCTGAAAATCATCTGAACTAGGTCAAGATTACAGTCAATCTTTAAGTTTTTCAGGATGCAGTACTCCCAGGTGCAATACGAGACCAAGACGGTCTTACTCCATGATTACCTGAAAACAGTTGACACAAATCTACACCAAGTAAATCCAGTGGTTGATTTGGAGCAGCTAGAAGGCATGAATCAAATTACGTTACAGAATATTGAAGAATCCGGGTTGCTGCAGGCCGCATCAATTCCCATCACACTACAAAGCGTAGAGCTTGTAATTGCTTGTATCAAGCATTATAACCCTACCACCAAAGAAATCAGAGCAGCAGATGGAAGAATTGTTTGCAGTCTAAAGCCTCAGGATATCGAAAGGTGTTTCGATATTCCATCATGTCCTAACAGCAAAGTCATATCAGTGACGGAATGTGAGAAAGCATTTGAGACAGCTAAGGACAAATGTCAAAGGATAATGGCCGAAAAATGGCTAAAAGTGACAAAGGCAAACTTGCCTAAGCCGTTGGGACGAGGAGAATGCAAAGATGAGTACGCAGTGTTAATCACTCTACTCAATAGAATCACTGGAGAAGAAGATGGTCGTCAATTCCAGCCATGGATGTACTATGTCGTCGCTAAAATCATTGGCAGGAGGGAATACTATGACTGGGCCACTTTGATCAGTGACACACTCCACCGACAAATCACTGGGTATCTGGAAGCTCATAGGTTCCACATGTGCTCTTACCTGGTATACTTGATCGCCTTCCAAGGTGAATTCAGGTTATTGAACAATGTAGGAACCTTAGGTGTGCAGAAGGTTCACGAACATTTCACACGTCTTGAGTTTACTCAAGCGGAAAGGCACTTCAAGAAGATAAGTGATCACTTCACTATGCACACAATACGTGAGCTTAACCATGAGATGCACGTGCGTATTTCACAGACAGCCAGAGAGGCAATGGCGGATTGGGCAGATTGGTTCATCCAATTTCCTACGTTCTCCTACATACGCGTGTATGGCTACATTGGCCACCCTGCCATGCTACCAAGATACCCTTCAGATAGGGTAGTCTTCATGGAATTCCTGAGACAGTTGTCCGAGGTTCATATCCACTTGCGCTTGAAGAGGAAGACAGCTGTTAACTTTCCCGTTGAAATGGGACTGTATAGATGTGGATTCGCGGCAGATGCTAAGATGATGAGTCAAGAAACAGCGAGGTTTAACCTCAAGTATCTCATTGATAGAAGATCCTATGATCCCAGAGGACTCTATGCAGCACACCTTGAGCAACACTCGTCACATAAGTCTTCTATGGAAGATTTTTGGGTAAATTGTAAAGACGAGTATGAAGTGCGAAGAAGGAACTACAGCAGATTCAGACTCTCACAGATTGCTGATTTTATGTCAGCAGACATTGAGGGCCTCTCCGACGATGAAGGGGAAGTCATTCTCCCCTCATTCTTTGCAGATTCAGTTGACTCCCAACCGCTCCCGAGAGTGGATTGGTATGCCAAAGAAGACACTTCTATAGAAGAAAGAACGAGTAGAGTGGTTAGAAATAGCCAACTCTATCTCGACAGCAAGAAATCAAGGAAGGTGATACCTCACAGAACAGAGCCGCCACAGGTTCAGTCTACACCACCTTCCACTTCAAGAAGGAAGCCCAGGCAGAAGCAATGGTGCAATCCTCCCCGAGGGATGAGGATGTCGAAGCCTAGAACACAGAGGACACCTGTGGAGAAAGCCACACATAGTCCTGAAATAATCACAGGTATTGCTGCCCCAGAACAAAGAGTAGAGACTGCTACCCCTGATTCAGCAGAAATTATCACAGAGGAACCAGCAGCAGTAGTTGTTGAAGAACCAGTGGCTGAGCCAATGGTAGAAGCAGCAACAGTAGAAGCAGCAGCAGAAACGGTGCCTGTTATGGAAGCAGAGCCACCAATATCACCAGTATCACAGCGGACACAAGTCCTCATCGACTTGGATTCGCCACCGAGAGACATTGCTCCAGCACAGTCTCACACATCTAGCATTCAAGGGCCTCACGTCCCTCCTAGCGAAGTTCGCCGAGATTCTATTTGGCTTGAAGGCTTCCTAGGAAGAAAGAGGGAAAAACCCTCATATGAACTTGACTTTACCGAATTCGACCACGTCCCACAAGACACGTCGGCGAAGAAGTTAAAGAAACAAGTTCACATAGAAAGGAATGCAGAGTGTGAGATCATCATAGAGACGGCCGCTCCACCAGTAGAGAAAAGCATACACGAGGTCCAAGTCGAAGACTATACTTTGTCTCAACTTAACCTCGGGAAGACTACACGACAGGTGGAGGCAGACCTTCTTGGAATAGCTTCGGTGAGCGCACAAGAAAGGATGGCAAAGGATGGTAAAGAAAAGGCAGCCTTAAAGGCTGAAAATCAGAAACTGAGGTCTTACATAACCAGCTTGATACATGGCACACCCAACGTCTCAGCCCTACCAGCAGGACTACTAGACCTCCCCGCCGAACAAAATCATCGGCAATTGATAACATTCGGCAAACACTTGAGAGATCAAGTGGAAGAGTTTGTTCTCAAAGGTAGATGTATACTGGCAAACCTATACCAGTTACGGGATAGAGCACATGGACTTCGTGCAGAGATCCAGCAGTCAGAACAAAGGATTGCAGAAAGGAGGCTTGAAGACGAAAGCACAATTGCAGATTTGCAATTGGCATATCAATCAGTATACTCTGAGGAAAACAAGCAACATCTTTTTGCTTGGAAGGAACAATTGGCGTACAAGGTGAAAGCCTATGACGCTCATTCAGTAGAGTTGATTGATTACAGACGGGTAGTTGCCACTATTATCAACTTCGCAAGAATGTTGGTGATATCTTTCCCTTGCATGGAATATCAGCGTGAGGGAGGAGAATACGTCGAGATGGTTACTGTACAGAACCAGTTCAGGGATGTCATCCGTAGTACCTTTCTTGATGATCCAGATGGTTGCAAGCTGGCTAAGGTAGCAGCTTTATCAACCAAGTTTGAAGAGGCAGCATCTCAGTGTATGGACTTCGGAAATCAGCTCACAATGGGTGAGGTCATGCTACGACGCCACGTCATCATTCTACAAAGCATTAATTCCCCAGAAGCTGATGAAGTCAATCAATGGATAGAGACACTGCTGATTAGTGGCGAACTATAAATGCACCAAATAAGGACGCCATACACCCTCCAAGCGGCATTCATGAGACTTGAGTTTGACTTGATGCTTCTTTCCAAGTCAACTCAAGATGATATTAAATGTAGTTGGAGTTAACTTGATGCTTCTTTCCAAGTTTAACTCCACTTTCCTTAAATCATGCATTGTCAGATCCCACTGATTAAGGATGTCTATTTGACTTCCATGATTTATGGATCTTAGATCTCCACTAAATGTGGATGTCTATTTTGGAGGAATACTTTCATTAAAGTTTACCTTTAGTTTACTTTCAGTCAACTGAAGTAGTTTCCAGTTGACTCTTTGTTGATTTTCAGTTAACTGAAGTAGTTTTCCAGTTAACTGCTTGTTCCCCCTTTTTAGGAATAAATCTTGCTAATTGATTGGCAAGAACTCATTGTTAACTCAAGGAGATTTTGGGGTTACCCACTCCTTTGAGTTCTATAAATAAGAGCCTTGGGCTCATTATTTGTTTAACTTTTACTTGCTATGCAAAATTGCTGCGCCATTGTTGCCAACAGCTTTGAAAGCGGATACTTGTTCACTCTTGGATGAGAGTTCGTTGGTTGATTGTAACTGTGCATGATTTCGTGCCTTTGCCTTCCCAACTTTTGTAATTCGTTGATGAAGCATTGAAGAAGAATATCAGAAGGCGCTTGCATTTTGATCATCTTATTTGAGTTATGTCTACGTCTTGTATCTAAATAGCTTGTTGTTTCATTTCCCTCCTCGGATAGGAGCCCCTCCTCCTTGGATATTTGTTATTGACGGTTATCGTTTGATGTTGTTCAATGTATTGACTTTCAAGCTATACTTCGGATAGGAGTCCCTCCTCCTTAGCAAGCTAGTCGGCCAAGGCATCGTAAATTTTGTTGTTTCTCGTGAACTATTTCCTAGCCCATACCTCGGATAGGAGTCCCTCCTCCTTGGCAGGTCTCAGATCTAGTTTACCGTATAGAGTGTTTGCTTGTACCAACCTTATCCCGGTGTATACCCGAGAGTTCAGAGCCTCGGTCATATTCTCAGGAGACGGCGAATTCAGGTGATCCAACCATCCCATTCCCGCTCCTTTACCCTCATGCTCTGTTTATCTTGAAGGTATTGGATAGATAAAAGCTAGTTAGTCGTAGTTGAGATCTGCAGAAACCAGAGAAAAAGCTTAGCTACGGCGCATTGTGTTTGTGCACCCTTGTGTCCTGCCGCTGAAGCATAAAAAGATAGGAACTTTAGTTAACATTTCCCTTCCTTACGCATTGCTCCCAGCAGAGAGGGACTTCTCCTCTTTAAATAACGAAGAAGTGTTGCAAAACATTTGAAATAGCTGAACGTTTACAATCAGCACTCCAGAGGTGCTAATTTAAACGCCAACAATCAGCAAACAAGAGGGAGCTTCCCCTCCATAATTTGAAGAGCAGTCATCATGCACTTTGCATAGCTGCCCATTTCCAATAAGCACTCCAAAGGTGCTAATTGAAACACCAACACAAAGCAAGTGAAGTGTTATGGTTGCAAATGAACATTTGCACATCTCTGGCCTCTGACACCACTTCTTTCACCCAATCTATCTTCCCAATGTCCTTCAAGGTATTGTTCAATGCATGAACACAACATGGGGTCCAAAATATGTGCTTATAAGCACCCTCTACCATCAATCCAACTAACTTACACACATGGGCTGAATCGGTCACTACCTGTACAACGTTAGAGGATCCAACCTCTTCTATGGTATCTCTCAAAATATGAAATTGAAAGTTTGCCTCCTTCCTTTTCCCTGAACAATCAATAGCTCTTAGAAAATAAGAGCTAGCTACACATGTAAAAATAATATTGATGAGTGGCCGTTGTTTGATATCGGTCCACCCATCCATGATAATAGAGCAACCATCCCTTATCCATATTTGTCTCATATCCTCCATCAACACACTCACCTTGGAATATTTTCTATCAAGGAGGGTGGTGCGTAGCTTGTGTTCTCTAGGCGGAACATATGAAGGACTTGTAGCTATCACATCTTTGAACATTTTTTTAAAATATGGTGAATGTGCCACATGAAAAGGTATGGCATGAGCATAAGAAAACTTAGCAATAGAGGAATCAGCCAGATCTCGTAATTGTGTGTTAAACATATCAGCAACACTAGATTTCTTCTTTCCTCTAATAGAAGTGGAATCCTCTCCCCCATGAAATCCAACATCCACAGACCTTGTAGGCAATGACACACTAGGCTGCAAACTCTCCATTGAAGTTCCTTGCTTTCTTACCTCTTCCTCCATATGCAATCTAGTTGCCCCAATCTTCTCAATTGTTGTTGTTTTTTTATAAGCTTTCACCCCTTTACCACCTATCCACAAAAGATGACATTAGACTCTAGTATAACTGCCTTTATATTTTTTGTCACACAAATGACAAAGCCATTCTCTATTCACCTCTGAATTTTTTTTCTTGCAATTATCAACTTGTGTTGCAAATTGTAATAGAGGTTTTGTGGGGTTAAATGGGCCTTTTTGCATAGGTTTTGAGGACATCGGAAGGACATTCAAATGGGTTTGAAGTTGCTGGCCCTCCTATACTCCCACTCTCTGAAGATCCCCTAGTGGCTGCCATACTTCTATGAGTTCGACTTCTAGGCCTACTTCTTTGATTTTCCTGCATTTGGAGCTCAACCTCCTCACTATCATCACTACCACTCTCACTGGTGTTGCTCATGATTTTTTTTGTTAAGAATTGAAAAGAGGGATGCATGTTCAAATGAAAGAAAAAATACTCACAATGCCTTTCCTAAGTGGTAAAAAAATTGAAAAAGCCTTGAAAAAATGCAAAAGAAATTCGAAAAATCAAATATAAAATGAAGAACTTACCTCTAATGGAGAAGATTTGATGCCCTAGTTTCCTCTTTCAACTGCTGTTCTCTCCTTTTCCACTTGCTGCTCTTGACCTAAGTTTGCAAATGTAAAAATGAGTTTGTTTTTTTCTTTTTGGTTGTTTTAATGAACAAAATAGGTTTAGGTTGTGTTAAAAGGGATGGGGGAGTCCTTGTGGGCCTTCCCATTCTTTTTTTTAATTTAAAAATGTGTGTTTTTTTTTAAATGCAATTTATAGTTGGCTGGGCTGTAGGGGATGGCTAGCCGCCCCTTGATGCCCCCTTCTTTTTTGCACAAGCACTAGGGACGTTTCCAAGGCGTCCCTGACTCCCCGAAACATCCTCGGTACAGGGACGAGGGTAAAAGGGCAGGGGACGTGTCCTTAGGGAGTATTGAATATAACATAAAAGAACATATCGAAGATTGTGAATGTTATTGTATCAAAATATTTTCTTTAACAAGTCATTTTATATCTATCCTTGTAGATAACCTTTGTAACATAGAAATTATGGAATTGGGTTTACAAGGTAGCACTTGTTGTGTTGGGTTAAGTAATCGGAGCTTGTAATGTCTCCTTTCCCCTAATTCAACGTGTAGTGTCACATAAGCCCATTCCTTTAATTTCCCCATGGGTTGGAGGAAAAGGTCTCTTTAAAGGGGGGGTTATAGTTTGGGAAAATTGGCTAATAACAAATTAATAATTTTAAATAACATTTTCTATTTGATTTTGTTAGTTTCTGATAGTGTAGTATGGGAGTTACAAAATGACTTTTCAAAGAGGGCAGTTATGTTGTCAAAGGGGGGGTTAGCATCTAGTTATTATCAAGGAAACACGGGGACGCGTCCCCTGGGTTTTTGCCCCCCGTACCCGTCCCGGAAACGTTTCGGGGACAGGGGACGCCTAGGGGACGGCTGACAGCCGTCCCCAAAAGGTCCCCGATTTTCGGGGACGTCCCCGATTGGACGAAACGTCCTGGAACGGAAAGGGGACGGCCAGCCGTCCAGGGGACGGATAGGGGACTCCTAGGCGTCCCCTATCCGTCCCCTGGATGGCTGGCCGTCCCCTGTCGCCCAACAGCATTATAAACACAAAAATAAAAGGTTTTTTTTATTTTTTTTAATTATTTCCTTTATGGGCCCCATGCCCTCCCAACCCTAATATGGCCACTTAAAACATCTTCTTACCTTCATTTGACCTCATTTTGTCTTGCCAAAATAAAATTGCAGCCAAGACTATGAGCCAGCCCCTCACAGTGACAGTGACTTAGACTATGAGTCTGATTTTGATGCAATGTTGGCAGATGCCGAGTAGCGGCAATCATCATACTTTCTATTTCTATGTTTTGCCTTTGGACACTTGTGACTTTGTCATTTTGACATTTGTAGTACAAACTTGTAGCCTTTTGGGCATTTTATTATTTTATATCATATGCACATTGACTATTTGACATGAATTATGGTCCATGGATGCAATTAGGTAGCTATAGTATTAATTTCTTCGATAATTCGATTCTATGATGCATATGTCAATATGATTGGTGATTACATTTGCAACTTTATGAATGTTCATTGTTATGATTATCATTACTCATATGAATATCTGAAATTTCCGTATATTTTTAAAATCTCTCTCTCTCTCTCTCTCTATATATATATATATATATATATACACTATACAGCCGTCCCCCCGTCCCCTAAAATCCCCTCAAAAAATTGCCGTCCCCGAAACGCATCCCGCCGTCCCGCCGTCCCGCCGTCTCGGAAACTTGGTGGAACATAGGTTATTATTTATGCACTAGGAAGTATGCTTTGTGCATTGCAATGTAATCAATGATATGAACATAAACAACAAAAATCTATATTTGACAATTCATGGGCTAAACTCTCAACTTTATTTTCTTGCTATATCTCTATTCTATGTAAATGTTTTTAAATTTAAAAAACAGCAAGTTTTTGTCCCTCTTTCTACATTTTTTTTTTAAATTCGATTTTTTCTCGTTTAAATCTTTATTCTTTCAGAAAATCTTATACATTTGATTTGCTGATTTCCCCAAAAAGTTTTGCTGCTATGGGCTCAGGGGTGGTATAAAACACAATAGTGATAGGTTTAGGCGAAGAAATGGGAAAAATGAGTCTTAAAGATGTGCATGGAGATTAAAAAATGAGTGCAGTTAGTAAGGTGGAAATTGCAAAGTTAGTAAAGTGGAAATTGCAAAATAGGCAACTTTGACTTTACATTTGCCTCCACTTTAGAGAGGTGTGGAACTAGACAAAGAAGCATGCTAAAGTGAAGAAAAGTAAATTGCATAAATTATTGAAATACATAAACGGTATTGTAAAAGGATACATAGAAGATCTCATGCTCCTTTTTCTTCTTTCACTTTTTTCCTTCATTCCAATATGTGTTGCAATCTTGCAATGCACTCAAGGAAGAAAAGTAGTAGTTATTGTATTCCAAGTGTAATGACCCCTGCCTGGTTTATATTAATATTTCTAATTTCCTTGCTGTCCCCAATATTTTCCCACTGATTTATGGTTTTGAATTGTGTAACGGTGCAGAATAAGAGTTTTCAAGGTTGAATAAAGGTATTGTATAAGCACAACAGTTCCAGTAGAATGAAAGTATAGTAAATAGAGCATTAGAAGTTCTCAGTTGGCACAGTAGTTTATATTGCAGACTTTACAGTCACTACAAAGAAATAACAGGACTTAATTGTACTCAGCCAGATTACATTACAAAAGATTATGAATGTTTCCAATGTACAGGTAATGCTCAGACATACAAATAATGTTCAGAGAATGAGACTAAGTCCTTGTAATTTTTGATTAACGAGACATACCCGTGATACTTGCATCCAGTCAGTAGTATAGATGCATTCCTGTTCATAAATGAGATATAAATCCAGAATATCGACCATGAGGTCTTTGAGCATACGGGAACTCAACAATGAAAGACCCGACAATTACATAATATAATATAATAATTGTACCGCTTGTCTTTGTTGGCCTCAGTTACAGACTCCCGATTTCCTTTACACCCGCTAGGCACATACACAGTTTGGTGATATGAAATCTGATTCCCACTTGAGTGACGATTTTGGACTGCCCTATCCTCTCGAATATAATGACACTTGTGTTGCGTCCAATAAATATGGGTTGCTCATTAATATTGGCCAATATACTTTATAATATAACAACGATTCTCCACTTATGATCCCGATTTCTTTCGTTCTTGAAGATATTTTCGCTAATAATTATATGCAAGTCTTAATAATAGTTGCGCCAGCAATAGATTGGACTTAAGCTGGCCATTTTTTTTTCACTTCACTTTGAACACCACTTCATACCACAACATCCAAACTTAGATGCAATGTTGATTTACATAACCTTGAATCCGCTGCAGACTCTATAAAAGCTCCAACGAATGTATCAAATGTTAATGATGCCAGCAAATGCGACTTAGAGAACTCTTGCGCCGATAAGTATAGACAACACCACAAAATTTGTTTCAACATATGCCGTACCAACAACACTCACAAGCGCTGGAGGATATTCACGATAACAAATGCTTCACATGCTGGGCGATAATCATGCTTAAACAGGTATGTATTCACCAAATGCTATGAACTATTAATGTAATAACAAAGTTTGAAATATGTAAAGCCGCGATCAATAAGAATGATAGCCACAAAATATTTCCTTAAATATCCCTGGACACCAATCTCTCCTATTAGAATATTCATATGTAAATGTTCACAATATGCAGGGTTGTTCGACCACATCAATCAATGTTATTGCAGATAATAAAACACACAGTGAAGCCACAATACATCCTCCTGTATTTTTCCATATAATCATTCCACCATGGTGAACAATACAAAAACGAGACTTACTCAAACAACCATGATTGGGTTTTCATCTAGACGTGGTCCTCAAATTCTGAGAGGTTTCGTTCTCAGATTTCCAATTACTGAAATTCCAAATTTCTTTCAATCTTGCTATGATGATGATTCATTTCCCCTGTCCATCCTTTATTTCGCTAACTTTCAGTTTGTAAAATTGAACTATTTAAAAGCTTTATTCAAAATATAACATTGATTAATATAATTAATTAATTAAATAATTAATAAGCCTTAAAGAGCAAAATAAAGACTTATTTAAATATTTAATTAATTATTTCCCAAAGTCATTTGGCTTAAAAATGGGGACATCACAACAAACGCCCAACCACTACACCAAACGACTGGCCTAGTAGTGAGGGCGACTACCTAGGGTGTTAAGGGTGAGGTTTGCGTCCCACCAACCTCGGAGGTGAAGGCTTAGAAGCCACGAGCACACAGTGGACATGTGATTGTGGAGCCCCACGATCTTGTTATTAGGTACATGCCTGCCAGCACGACATGTTACATCCGCCGGGGTTTAACCCTTCACATACGGGACATTACAGCCCACCACACTCCGTGGGGCTCGACCTCGAGACCTTGAATCTGATACCACAAAGGCCCAACCACTACACCAAAAGATTGGCCTAGTAGTGAGGGCGGCTACCCAGGGTGTTAAGGGTGAGGTTTGCGTCCCAACAGCCTTAGAGGTGAAGGCTTAGAAGCCACAAGCACACAACGGACACGTGGCCATGAGCCTCATCATCTAGTTATCAGATACATGCTTGCCAACATGATGGGTTACATCTACTAGGGTTTAGCCCTTCACGTACGGGACATCACACCAAGAGGAATTATGCTTATAGAAATAGAAAATGAGTGTTGTAATGAAACACACACATTCATTTCACTAGGCTAATATTTTTTGAATCATACCAAATAGCTTAAAGGGGGATCCATGAAGGATTACTGTAGAAACCCTAGTTTCCTCTGTTTCTCAAATCTGATTGTTTTGTTTGTCTTTTCTGAAGTTTTTAGTTTTTTGTGGTTTTTGAGCATAAATTGTAAAGGTGCGATTTTTGCAAAGAAATGGAAATAAATTCAAATAAAATAAATCCACTCTAATAACGATAGTATTTGATATAAATACGGATGCCAGTCTATTATTTGATCTTCTGTAATGATTACAAAAATGATCCAATTGCATGCAATCAAAGAGACAGTATTTTTATGATGGAAAAACCTGGTAAAAATGCAGCAATCTGTAGGTGAATAAATCTGGTACGGCTGCAAGTAGATGACCTTCTCCTCTTGCCAGATGTATGCAAACTGATCCAGAGATGAAAGCACCTCCTGAGATGAAGATACAAGGCCAATATGGAAGGCGTTTCACATAGAATGATAAACACGCCTTTTCTGATGCTGGTACGGCCTGGTACAGGGTACGGCTGTGTCAGACCAGCAGGTACAAATGTACGGCCTTCTTGAAACTGTGTCCAAACCCTTAAATATGATGCGCCCTTGTTGCTAAAAACTTTCCAGATGAAAACCTATGATGAGACTCTGTAAATAAATATTCTCTGAAGTTCTATGATTTCCTCTGAATGAAGAAACCTCTGTGCTGGCAATAAATCAGGTGATATCTCACACCCTCTGAACTGCTTTCAGTGGAGATGGCTCGTTCCCCAATGAATTCGAGACTGAAACCCTAAAGCTTCTTGCTCAGACCAAACTTGATCAATTTTCAATAAGTCAATATGCATAATGGCTCGAATCCCAAGCAAATACCCTTTATTCTTTGAAAAGTGCGATTTCCTTAATAATAGGGAAACATTAAAATATTTCGAACTTTTCATTTTAATCTTTCAATAGTCTCAGCCAAATTTTTAATTATAAATTTAATCGTCAAAATGGCCCCTTACTGATGATGGGCGACCCCTTCACTGAAATCACTTAAGTTATAATAAAATATTATAACTTTATATTATAATGCTCCACAATTAATATTTAATTAAATCAATTAAATATTAATATCTCTCTCGATATATACCCGATGCACAAACCGTCTGAAGCTGATGAATACTGAAGTGATTCCGAACGCTAACAATCCATACTGCTAAAAATAGCAGGGGTCCCACGCTGAGTGCCGAATACTGCTAAAAATAGCAACTCAGGCTAGAAGTGTTCGAACGAGTCCGAACGAAAGCCAACTGATCAAGTACTGACAATCTGAAGCTGAGCCAAGCTCCATCAAGACCCTCTATCCATCCTATCAGCCTACGAGGGTCGCATAATAGGCTAATTCCTACGAACTCAGATGCTCGCAAAAATGGGGACATTACAATTACATAAAGTAGGAAAGGGCAAATAGGAGGCTATGGATGAGCCAAAAGATGGAAATGGTAGAGTAGTAGGCAACTTGGTAAATGTGTGGTTATGTTGTAACCACCAAGATATAGGAGATAATACCTATGTGGTCACCACCCACTAAAGGGGCCAAACCTAGCATAAAGGTAAAAATAAAGTTAAAAATGGCTATGGTTGCCACCGAAATGATCATGACAGATCCAAAACATGGTAAAATGCTAAAATAATGGCTGTGTAGTCCCCACCCAAATGTAAAAGAGGCTATGCTAGGACCAAGGATGTGTTGAAATGATCATGTAGAATTGAGAATAAATGGGATATGCACCCTTCAATTGATTAACAAAAGGGCTAAGAGCTGATTAATTTAAAGAAAATAGGTAATGGGAGAAAAATAAGTTGCCAAGATAAATCTAGGAATTATTGGTACCACTATGAGACTTTGCCTACAATCATGTTAGTAGTCTTAGATCAAGTGATTCTTATCTTGTTATTAAAGTCAACTGAGTTATTCCCCAGTCAATTTGTAAAGTCATTAGGTTGTCATCTAGTTTTATTAATAATGCTTGTAGATTGTCTAAGAATGAAACATGTTGAAGGGATTTGAAGAAGTGCTTCAATTGATGATAGCTCCAACATTGAAAAGGAAAGAAAGAATTGTCAAAGAATTGGAGCCAAATACTAGATTGACAAATTGGCTAAGTAAATGCCATTTCAGTAATACATCAACATAAGCCAAGTCAAGACAAAAGGTAGATGAGGCTCACTTTTCAAGTGGTTGGGTGCTCAAATGGAAAACTTAGTCTAAAAGGGTGACTTAGATAGTAGATTGAGTCCAAAAACATGATCAAGGTGGCATCAAGTAGAGTAGAACACAAAAGAGAGAATGTCAAAGTTGGGCACTTGAAATATATGACAAAACCAAGCTAAAACTGCAATTAGTCCATTGATAAGTCACTTAGGAATTTGTAATAGTCAAAGATAAAAGTTGTTGCATGTTTACATGGCCTTACCATTTGAAAACTGCAAGTAGTCAATTGGCAAGCATGTAATAAAACCACACCCATGACATGGTTAAGACGTAAGTAATATGCGCCTCAAACATGGCGAATGCTTTATGAAATCGTGCAAAAACAGAGCACATTAGGCCTAAGTAAAATTGTAATGTCCCCTTCTCATCAGCGATCAGCTTAGTAGCTCATCAGTCTATTCTGGAGGCCTGTAGGCTCGTTGAGGTGAAATCAGGGTTTCCTTTGTTTGGAGGTTTTTTTGGCATTTCTCAGAATTTACTATTTTTAGTAAGTTTTAATTTTGGCAATGTTTCAGTTGACAACACTTTGGTGAGTGTCTTTTTCTGTTGGAGTAGTTGTGTGATTGTGGTTTTGGCTTTTAAGAGCAATATTTGGAGAAATAACTTATTTCAAGGCATTAATGTTATATTTTTAAATTGACCCCTTGGCCTAATGTATTAACTTGAATTTGTGTTAAAAGGTGGTCATAAAGGGTGGACGCCTCATGAAGAGAATATTTTATATTTTAATAATGTTTTATTGCCTTGAAGCTTGGACACCTTTATGGGGATGGAATAAAGTGTTTTCAAATTTAAAATATTTCAAAAAGGAGTTTAGGCGTCCCTTTCGTGGAGTGAATTGTGGAATTTGAAAAGTCACCTCCAATTCTATAAAAGAGAGTGTTTGCTCTAGCATTTCACATCCATTGTTTATGCTAATGTTATGCTCTTGAAATGACTTCATGAATATGGCTTCAAGGAATGCTTACCTCCTAGCATTTGTCCAATTGCGTGTTTGAAAGATAACACCTAGTTGGGATTGTGGCTGCTTCTCATCTAGACTAGCAGAGTGAGCTTCACAGATGATGAATTTTGGAGATTTCTTGAGTTTTGATGTTGCTGGTTCAAACATGGCTGCAAGGCGAATTTGAATACAGCTCAATGGGTAAAATTTATTTGCATATGGGTATTTGTCCTTTTATTTTATATGCTTGAAACGCCTCCATTTGTGCAAGGACAGAATTTATAGTGAAGTGGTTGATTTTTTAAGCAAGGTGGACCCTCTTATAGGGCCGTACCATGCATTTAATGCCTTGAAAGTTGTGCTGGGTGTTTTGTGGAGTTTAGAGATTGGAAAGTGTTGGTTTCATGGTCGCTTAGTCAGTGAATTGAAGAGCTTTCAGTTTGGTAGGAGTTTGCGGAGTGTGGTAAGAGTTTTGTTCATTTTGGTGTTTCATAGATTGCTGGTTCAGAATTTCAATTTGCTGATTATCATATCAGATTTACTTAAGTTTCTGATTTTGGTTTGAATCTTCAATACTTGCGAGATTATAAGAGTGGGAGATCATCTACTTCTTTGTGCTTTGAAAATATTGTAATAACACTTGTAATTTGCAGTTATTTGTTTTTGTAATATTGTAAACAGTAGTACTGTTCCAGTCATAATATTTGCTGCATATTCTTGTGTTTAATTTCATACTTGTAACCCCTGGATGGTTTACCGCCAATGTGGAGAAAGAACAATTTAATCTCTTATTTATCACCCATTGAAAAGTGGCAAATTCTCACTGTTGAGTGGATGCCTGCTGAAAGCGGATGAATTGTTTTGCTTTGTAATCTTTTCCCCCGCCGAATAAGTGGAAGTGTGGAAATCTTTATGGCTGGATCACCGCCTACTTGCATTTTCAGTTTGTAATTCAGTTTCAGCAGTTGATTAATTTCCAACGCCATATGCTATCACCTCGCTTTCTAAAGGATCTTGGTGAACATTCTTGGCGTAGTTTACATTCAGTTTGATTTACATTTGGGAGCGAACGCTAATCATTGGCGTAGTGCTGATTTGTGTAGTGGAATTTTGGGAAAAGAGTGAAGGGGCATATTTCAAAAATTCATCGTTTCAGAGTCACATAACCAGTTAAGAACTCTAATTAAGATGGAAAAGAATTCAAAAAATCACGACTAGAAGAAGAGGTAGCATGTAAAGTGAAAGCAAGGGTTTCATACCTTTTTAATGGCAATGCTAGTTCAAAACTCCACAATAAGTGGCTAGACTAATAAAATCATGACTAGTAGGGAAGGGTTAGAAAATATATGTATTTTGCACTTCTCAAGTGGCGAGATTAGTTCTAATCAGCACCAAGAGTGACCGACACTAAACAAAACTGCTCCAAATTATAAATTGTTCTTCTAACATGGCCTTGCCCTTGCAAAATTCGGCCATTTTTAAAGTAAGTTGTCCAAGTCTAACTCAATGCTAAGTTTACAAGATAAAAGCAAAAAAACACTCAAAGGAAGGTGCTACTCTATCTTGGTTGCCCAAGTTTAGAAGGAAGACGGATTAAAAGCAGATGAAAGCCTATTTCAATTTATTTTGGAATGTTTGTTGCCTCTTTCAAAAGGATAATTTGAGGGTTGTTTTAAAGTAGTTCTTTAAAGATTATTTTATTATTATTTGACCCCTAGAAGTTGCCTCTGGAGGGCTCTAAATATGTGCTTTAAACACATTGTAAAAGGTGGGAGTTGATTACCTAATTCTGGTTTGTTTAGGATGTTTTGCATAGTTGCTTTTTGTGTACTTCTAAAGGTGTTGGAGCAGCTGTGCAAGACATGGAAAGTTAGTTAATGCAGTTGTTTTTCTGCACATGGGGTTTCCTTTGTTGCACAAGCTAATACCCTTTCAGTGCCAACCGATACCCTTGCTGTGTAAGTCAACACTTCTGCTGTGCAAGGTGTTTGCAGAGCTGTCCAAACTCAATCTATTGCACAAGAACTCTATTTTTGTTGAGCAGCATGCTGCACAAAACCCACATGTTGTCCATAACAATAGCATTCCAAAATAGGTGTGCTATTCTCTAAGGAAGTTGTACATGTTGCATAACAATCCAAATGATTGTTGGAGAGATTATTTGGTAGCTGCCAAAGAACTGCTTGAACTGAAGTTAGAAAAGAGACAAATCTGTTTTAGTAGTAAAAGTTGTCTTGGAATATTATACGTGGCATTCTGTTATAGATTTTACTATAACCAAATGCCACTTCTAGTAGCTACATTGTCTTAGTTTCATAGGCAAGTATTAACATTATTTTAGAGTTTCAGATTAGTATCTCTGCAAGCATCGGCCTTCATTCATTTTGAAAGACTTATTTATTATATTAATATCAAAGTACCTGTTTAAGGATTGAGTTTGTGTTCCACACATCAGTCTGATTGAGAAAGGGCCCAGTTGTGAGGATTGCTGATGGCTTAGGTTTGCTTTCTTGTTTGTGTGTGTTGTTTATTGTTTTTGTTTGGATTAAATTAATTAAATATGATGATACAGTGATTGTTGCAGTTTGGTTGTTATTCTGATCATCAATTATGAGATAACTGTTATTATTATTCTGAAAGTGTTACAGTTTGATGTGATTGAATTTGAAGTAATTTCCTTTGCTGATCTGCAAGTAGGACTTAGTACTTTATTCTGATCTTCTCAATCATTTCTTCTAATCTTCTAAGATCCTCAATTTGGATCTGTATTTAATCATTTAATTTTGCTGCACATTAATGCTTATGTTTGAATTTTTGGGGTTTTGGGAAGTCCAGGTTCTTGGTAGGTGATGGAGCACGTGAATGGGCTAACTCAAAGGGTATTCCTTCAGCTTCATCGGTTGAAGATGCTGATAGGGTGCATTTTGGTTTTAGTTAATTTTTCTTTTCATTTTTCACTATCTTAATAAGGTTTTTGAATTTTTGTTGGCAAATATTTGGTTTCCTGTTGCATTTGTTACTCTGTACCTTACTCTTTAATGTTTCCTTCCAATGCTTGAACTAGTGGCTGGTAACAGAAAGAGCCAAGCAACAGTGGCTAAAATACAAAGATATGCTTCTTTTTGCCACAGAAAATAGCGATTCATCAACTTTCAAAAGTTCGTCGAAAACAGGTGCAAGTGATTTTTATCATGAAAATGCTTCTTGGTTTTTGAATATAAGTTTTGCCAAATTTACATCCTTTTTTTCTGGTACTTTATAATATTTATGTATACACAAATTCCAAATATACTGATTGTGTATATCTGAGATTTCACAGTTTTCCTGGTCAAAGGATTTTCATTGTTTCAATTTAAATACTTTCAAATGAATATTATCGGTAGTATTATGAGTTGTATGACTATCCATTCACAAAATCTGATATAAAGTAATTTATAGACTTTGATGCAAATAAATGGACTTTTGTTGTACTTTACAATAGTTTCTTCTCCACTCTACTCATATTTTTGGGTTTTAGAATGCAAGTTCCCTTTGGATCATTTCTACATTTGCAGTTTGATTTTTTTCTTTTCTTAAAATTTGATTGTAGTATAGAAAAAACTGCTAGATATGGGATAGTGTATTTGAAATAGTCAATTTTTCTGGTTAAAATAGTCTAACTGGTTTATGGGAAGAATTTCCAAATCATTGAATTTATCTCTTATTGTGAAAGTGATGTGGTGTAATGTCCCTTACCCGGTTTGCCCTAGAATTCGCTTGTAGATTAGGTTTAGGGTTTCTTCTTTTCAAAAGGAATGTGTTTCTCTAATGAAATAATCCCTATAACTATTAGCAATAATATCTAGATATCCAAATATAATCAAAATCATAAATGCAATTAGATAGACATGTGAGGAGTGTCATAGGTGGATCTGCCCTGAAGCCTTCATGCCAAGCACGAGAGGTTGTCCATCACAATCCTCCTTTCTTAGCGGCTTAGTACCTGCATTCTCTACTCATGGCAGCACCTCGGAAGACACTCGCCCTATTAGGGGAAAGGAACCATAAAACCAAAGTGGCTTAGGCCTACCACCTGTTGTGACCTTTTCACACATCGCCCCATTCAAAATGGGGACCCCCTAAATTTTTGCTCCATTCTGGTCTTTTGGCTTGGGTTTTTCTCTCTCTCTCTCTCGCTCCATCTCTTTTGTGAT
>VDFB02119780.1:0-10825 GCA_007258455.2 Sequoia sempervirens | reverse complement strand
GTTAATTTATTAAACTAGCATGAAGAATATGAAAATGAAACAAACCTACTTTAATATCAATCTTATCCTATTAGGGGAGTGTTGTTGGCATTGATGTGGAATGGTGACCCTTTCTGAATCCCTTGGATAATATGAGCCTTTCCAATCAATTTTATTTAATAAAATAAATTCAAATTGATGAAAAAGATGAACAAAAGCATGATAAAAGCTAAATGAACATGGTTAAAGCTAAGATATTTGATGTAATTGTATGCAAATCTATTCTAAATGTGCACAAGATTCAAATATGTAAGCCCTAGATCCAAAAATATACTAAATATATGGAACATAAGTTATCATGGAAGCCATTAATGGATGCTAAGCTAACAATGCATGAAAATTAACCTAAAATTCTTATTAAATGTAAAATATGAGTGCAAATGGGTGTGAGTTTCAACAACATAAGTTTTCTATCAAAATATGTATCCCTATTCAATAGATACAAAGTCTATTTATAGAATAGGCAAAGAGAAACTGATGGTCAAGATTGAAAAAATAGTCCTTGGCTAGGACATAAAGAAGATGGAGGCATAGATCATGGATTCCCATCAAGGGTTGAGAATACAAGTTGATATTTAATCAAGGGCTCATGGTTATGCAAAGAACCACACTTTCAAAGCTTTCTCAAGATGTTTGTTGAAAGTTTGTTACATAGAAGAATATTCCCTTTTTGAATGAGTGCAAAGGGAGAATATTCTTATGCAAGTGGATGAGGAAAATTAGCATTTAGTTAATTTAAAAGTAAATTTGAATGAGTGCACAAGAAGGAATATTCCATAAGAATATTCCCTATTGGAGGAATGTGTAAAGGATGAATATTCCCTTGCAAGTGGGAGAGTTAGAAATAATTAGTAATTTGATAATTAGAACAAAGTTTCAATTATGCAAATTAGGGGAATTAGGATATCCATTAAATAATTACCTTATTTAATGAAAATGCATCAAAATGACATTTAATTAAATAATTAAGATTATTTAATTAAATGTGAGACATGTCTGTTAAAATTGAAATATTTTGATTTATCCAATGGAATAGGACAAAGGTAATGATGAAAGGGTGGTGGAATTAACTTCCAATTAGATTAATCATATTAATAGATGAAAAATATGCATTTAATTAAATAAATAAAGTTAGTTTAAATTGGTATATGGAAATTTGATGAAATTTAGGATGAAATGATGTTAATATATGAAATTCAAGCATGCATATTGTTTAGGACATTTTTTAGGTGTCTACAAGTGGTAATGGTTTTTTTTATCAATGCACCTAACTGGAGGAAGATGAATTGGATTATTTTTTAACATTTGCAATGTGATCGCATGGAGAGAATTGACCAATTGTGAAAAATTTATATCTCTTGGCCTAAATTGATATGGTGTTGTTCTTGCAAAAATGACTCAAGTTTTTCAAAGTTATTAGTAGTTTTAGGAGTATTTATCTTAACGAATTTTTTGTTTTCCTTCTTAAATGATTTATAGTTGTTTGAAGGCACGACTTTGGATTGACTAGTGAGCCAATGAAGTTGTACCTTCATATTGACTAACTAATATTTGATAATTATGAAGGGCCATACACAAATGTCTAAAGTATGGATTTCATCAATAATATCTTATCACCAGTATTAGGTTGTAAGTTTCATATTCAAACAACCTTTGAATGTCAATGCTTAGAATACTATAGGAAATTTATGAATAAAGTGATTGGTATCATCCTATAAGGTCTATTGGTTTCTCTTTAGGTCTTCATTTATAATGAACTAAATTCATTAGCATAACTTGAGTTCCAATGTTTTGTAAAAAGTGTTGGAGGAATTCACTAATTAATTGCATAAAGTATGTAATTGATTTGTTTAGAAATGAACAAAACCAATCCCAGGCCATACATTTAAATGATCTAGGAATGAATTTCACTAAGAGTACATTTTAAAAAATGATGTCACTACACAAGGTAGTAAAAGTTGGCATATGGTTATTAGTATCTCTTTTACAATTGTACTTTTTGAAGTGAGAAATTTTAATGTTCTATGCTATGAGTCTGTTTAAGACATGAATGCCAATGGGGTACATGTCGGGTATGTTGGAGGTTTACTAATGGTTTGATTTTTGTTTAATTTTGAAATTAGCTATTATAACACAAGTGTTTTGAAAATAATGATTATCACTAGATCAATAGGTGACATGTTTTGAAAGTTTTCACTATAGTGTCTATTATGAATGATTGTGGATATTTTCATACTAAGTAAGATGAATGTATGTTATAGGTGAAGTAAAATATATGATTTCCATTGAAACTGCTTGAGTTTAAACCATTACATTGTATTGTTAATGCACGATCGAGGGACAAAGATAGGAATAAAAGTTTTTATTATAGGAGGAGACTTTTTCCCAATTAGTTTTTAGTGTTATTCAAGTGGGAAACTAGCTGCTACAGGAATATTAGCATCATTATATGAGCAAGGCTACATAACACTTATCCCTTCTCAACCTTTACCAACTTGATAACGTTATTCAAAAAGAAATTGTTTCTCCAAAAAGAAGTCATAACTTAATAATTGTTGACTTCCTTCTCCGTGTTTATCCAAAAAATTTAATTTATCATTAGTGACATAGGAAACATCCACCAAGTCTACATAAATGTTAGGTTATGATGATGACATTGGTAATGCAGGATTAGGAACAAAGCCAAAGATGAATTGGCTAGACATAATGTATTGAGTGAAAGAGTTATAAGATTGAGGCTCAACACTAATTGTGTTTGTAGCACAAGAAGCCATAATTTTGAAACTATATCTCATGGGGCTATTAGCTATAAGACACTAGGTCATGAAGCTCATATAATGAAGGACAAACACATCACAACCATAGAAAATGAAATATTTTTTAACACGAAACCCATAATTGCGTAGAAGTGACAAAGACAACACTATGATATAAAATTTTCCCAAAATATTTTTTGACAAGGGCATTGACACTCAATGATGCTAAATTTTTTTCTTAAAAATTTCAAAATGAAGTATAGTGTAGAGGACCCTAATCTTTAAATGTTCAAGTCTTCCAATAGGAAAATTTCTAGAGATGCACAAATTTTCAATTTTTACTATATATGTAAAACATAATTTTGCATGTAATGTTAGTTTCTTTAAATAATGCAATTTGTTCTAAAAGTAATTTTAAGATTGTAAAATGTAGTAGTCAATTGAACCTAGTTTGAAAAATCTAGAAATTAAATTTCTTTATACCTTTTGAAATGTTAACACCAATATAAATCATCACTTTTTCAACAACATATGTATGTGTATATGAAAAATTCAAATACTTTTAGATCATCATATATTTGATAAACCTATTTAATAATTTGTCATGCAATAATTGAAAAAATATGTCTTGCAAAAACTAAAATTAACACATTTTATGTTTTGAATTGAAAATATTATGTAAATATTTACTTTTTCAATAATTTTTATCACAATTTTCATACAAAAATCACAAATCCAAAGTTTTTCAAGTTGCATTTAAATTTCAACATGACATAATTAAAATTTTATAAGGCTTTAAAGTGCACAAATGATCAAGTTCACCAAAATGTGATGTGGGAAAAATGGATCTAGGGCCAAAATTAAAACTATTCCAACATCACAAGGGAAATAGATTAAAATTAATCTCAAACACCCACAAAGCTACTTACCTAAATGGAAGGGTTGAAATGGTGGATCAGGGTTTCCCTACTTTTGTAAAAAGTGTGGGTTGATATTGTTTAATTAATCTAATTTAATAATGAAAAGATGCACCTAGGTTGACTATGAAAATATAGTGAACTATAATGATTTTTAGAAAACACAAAACAAAGATATAGAAACAAATTTTAGAATAGAAGAGTGCAGACATAGATAAATTTTGCATATAAATATGAGCTTGAAATCACAAGATACAAGTGTTGGTTCCCTAGACTTGGAAGTAAAGATACATAGAATCATATTTTAGTCTACAATTGGTTCATATTTTTAGGTTCTTCTCCTCTGGACTTAGTATCAAAGATTCATTTTTGATGATAAAATAAACTTTTCCTATTTTTTGATTTCTAGGACTTTAATTCTTGAATGAATAATTATGTCTTCACTCCTCTCCAAGTTTTTTCCTGATCTATAACCTGTACATAGTAAATGTGGGAAAGGGTTGTCACATATAAGGGCTTTCCCAAGTCAACCCTCATTTGGGTATTTATACTTCCATAATGGTTATGATGATATAATGGAGATATTACCCTTAGTCACATAGAGCCTAAATGATAAAAAAGTGACAAATTGAAGTTTGTTGCAACTCACAACTTAAATCTACATTCTTTGATGGACTAAAATTATTGTACTCATCACCTTCGAGGAGAATTAGATTCTCGATTTAAATTAAGGTTCAAGTGTTAGTACTCACAAAAAATAGACATGAAACATAAATGAAATCACATGAAAACATGAGGCATTTCTTACATGATGCTTGATTGAAATAATGCTACTATAATTATTAAAAATTCTACTCTTGATTGGTTAATCGCTCAATTCAATATGTTATGATTGTTTCACAAAGTTTCTAGCCTTTCAAATGATGAAAAATACTTGTCTTTATATACAATTCTTTAGTTTCATGTAAATTAATTAATGGACTCTAATAAATGACTTCTAATTTAGAAATTTTAAAATACTAACACTAACATATTTGAATTGGGTCAAAATAGGGTGGACAAGGGCTCTAGCACCCTAGTCTAGACCAATTGTGAGTCCTTAAGTATTGGTAAATAAACTTTAATTCCTTATTCACAATTAAAATTTTATTTTAGGAAGATTATTGTAAAATAGGAAAATTAAAAGGAAATTTGGGTCCAAACACATAAGGGAAGTAAAACTAGTATGAAATTTTCAAGGACTGTGATACTTTAGGATGCTACACTAACATATTTAGCATCTACTATGGTCACAATATTCCTAAAATTTGGTCTCCTCCTAGTACTTTATGGACCTTATTTCGTCAACTATACATCAAAATGCTCTCATCTACTAGACTCAAACCCCAATATATTATCTCATACAATTATAGCAAGCCCTTTAAATTATACTAAGCTTTCCTTTTAGAAATAATTTTGACTTGCAAACTTTATAACAAACCATTCTAGCAACTATATCTTCTTAACATAGTGGAACCCCCTTTTACCATCACTGAAGTACATTTTTTATTTTATATTATGGGCCATGGACTCCTATAATAAAATGTCTAAAGGACTAATACATGATCATTTTGAATGGATTTTTCTTCATGACCCATAAATCATCTAAGACCTCTAATTTTGTTGATGGGGTATGTGCAGGATCATGATGGCCAAAAGTGGCAATATGTTGGGTATGTATCGATAACCATTTTTTTACCCAAAATTGATGAAACAGTAAGGGTTTTAAAGGATTCACGATTTCCACCAATATAAATTATGCTTTCTTTGAATTTAATAAATAATTATTATTCATTTTCCATTTGAATTACGACTAAAGTCTTGATTGATAGGCTAATTGAAAAACATCTATAGCTTTCAAATGGTATCACATTTTTTAAATCCAAAACATGTGTGACATTCTATGCTTTGCATTCTATAGGATTAAAAAAAAATTGAATTTCATGAAGTTTTGACCAAGTTATCGTGTATTTATTAATACAAGTTTTTATATTTTTAAAAAGTTGTAATAAAAATTCATAATTACTCATTTTCTTGAAAAAATTACAAAAAATATGTGCATCACATTAGGCATGAGTCCTCTACTTATATTCAAAATCTTATAAAAAAATATTATCATTTTATTGTGGTTAGGTGTAATGACACCTACCTCTTATTTTTTCCCGAGATTAAGTACCAACGATTGAAATTTCAAATTTACACCAATAGATTTATTTTTAAACATACCTAGTATTTTAGAAACTATCTAATTTTCTAGGATTCTATTCCTTAGAAGTTTTGAAATGATATTATAGATAACTTACTCAAATTTTTAAGTCAAGTTGCCTAACTCTCGATTTTTCTAAATTTTTTTCCACTTAAGGGCTTGTTTTTCCATGATGATCTGCGACATACTCCCTCGATATATGGTAATAATTTTACACATAGAAAAAATATGTAATTTCTACACTCATGCCTTTATAAGCAATCAAAAGATTTACACATCTCTTTTTAACCATTAGGTATAAATGGCCTCCTCAATGTCTATTATCTCCCATTAAATTTTGATTCTTTATGATTGTTACATGAAGCTCCAAGGATAGTGAAACCTGAATGACACATAAGGACAAAAAATCTAAGATAGATACTATCGTAATACTATTCTTGTGAATCCTTTAGAACCTTTCCAAAAAAATTGAAAATATAATTAAACTTCATCTAAATCTAAATACACATTTTAATTATATTATTTTCATACACATGTCAACTATTTTTACCTTCAATATCACATGGTCACTAAGAGGTCCTTTATGTACATATGTATACATAGAAAGGAAAATTTGATGCTTAGGAGGTTTCCAACTACTTAGACACATCTTCAGCTTGTTATGTATGTGTTTTCATGTGAGAATGATCTATCATAGCTCCCGAAGGCATTGAAAGTGGAAACTACTATGATTGAATTCATGCCCACATTCCTTCTTTTTAAGATGAAGATAAATTCACTAAACCAAAAATATCTTAGATGTAACCTTTTTTTAGAGCTTAATGATTCTCTTGGCCACCTTGAAAAGCTATAACATAGGAAAGGGATCCAAAAAAAGAGGAAACCTTTAACTGGTCGACCTCTCCTATCATAAATCAAACATTTCATTAGTTAAGCTTCCTTCCAACACTCATACAACATAGGTAATTGACTAAGTTGAGGTATTTTTGATAATAATAACGTTTTTTACAACATTATTGAATGATAAATCACTTCAAAAAGTTATAAAAAAAACCTATAGATTGATAATATAAAAAAATAGGAAATATTATATTTACATTAGAGAGAGATTCCTCAATGTTTTGATACTCGAGGAATTGACCTTACACTTTGTTTGTAACTATTTAAGCATAGAGCCAAAAATAGGCTAACACTTGTAAAGGCCTAATGTGAATACGAGGTACGTGATGCACTTTAGGATTATTTGGATCATTTTGATTAGTTATCCTTGTGAGGTATGTGTAATGCACACTTGATTCTACATAGTCATCCCTTCAAGACACTATGATGGTACTCCCTCCCTATTCCTAATGACCCTTCTTCTTGATGTATGATGTGAATCCTATCTCTAGCCAAGTTATAGTTGAAGGAGACCATGTTTAGACATTTTCATGTACATGTATTTTTATTTCTAGCTATTTCTATGCCATGTGATGTGGATTATCCTTTGTTCTTATTATTGGAAATTTTATTCCCATGAGCATGTATAGTCTATGACTGGATCATCTTTTATTTTTTCCTATTCTAAATTTTATGTTGATCATGCTTGTACCATTTAATATATATGATGATGAATTTATCATTTGATTCTATTTAGTTTTTTTAATGGTTAGTCAAATTAATTGACATATTTCAAAAATCTTCCATTGTGTTAAGTGAGTGAATTCTGCCTATGCCCAAGTGACTATCTCCTATTATGGTACATGTATGTTAGGATATTGTAGGGTTGGGTGATGTGGAGCCACCATTAGGGATAAAATATATTGGAGGCTTCATCTTTGAGGATATTTTGTTAGCATGCAAGTGGAGATTCTTTAATCCTTAGTTTGTTTTCATTTCTAAAAGTGATGAAATATGTATAATTTAAAACATCCATTCCTCTTCATAAATTATATTATTATGGAATATCATATTGGTTGGATTATAAAACCTCTAATATAATTATTGATGGATCTCTGTTAGTTAGCATGTTAGCTCAAAATTCATGTTGAATTTTATTATTTCATTAAAAATTCAACATTTTTCTTATGTTGATAAAAATAACGGTTAAAAATATTTGACTTTTGTTTTAAAATGAATTTTATGTGTATTAAATATTCAATTTTGGCATTAGATTTTGTTTTATCTTGTTTGGTTTGTCTCCCAATTTTGGTGATCATATGTGTCTGAGAATGTGCCTCTATTTAGTTTTTCTTTGGTTCTCCTTGTGGCTGAAGGGAAAGTAGTGTGTTATGGGGATGTTATCCCATTTACCTCATGTTCTTGGAATCATTTTAAAGTCTCTTGTATGGCTCTCATCTTCTAGGGAGTGTCTCTTTTATTGGTCAACATGTTGGAGATGGCATGGGATTGTCCCTCTTCATCATTTGATCATTTTTGATAGGTTCAAAGGAGTCTATTTATATTGATTTTTTTAGAGTGCTATTGAAACATAGAAAATTGCCACTCTATACTTTGGAAGATAGAACCACCAATTTCCTTCAAGTTTCATTCAAGGAAACCTTAGAGATCTCAATCTAGGGATGGAATGAGGGAAAAAGATCCGCAATAAGGTTTCCTAGGGTGTGATTAAAGACAATAATTGGGTTCACCACCAAGCAAAGGCTTGGAAAGACAAGTAACATACAAAACCTAATGATATGATTTAGAAAAGGAACTTAAATTAGAATAATAAACTAGAGGTAAATAGAGGTGCACCTGGAAAATGAAGAGGCTTGAAACAAGATTTGAATGCCCAAAAATATGACTTCTAAATAACACTAGGACTCATATGTTAGTAGGGTTATTTAGTCCCAGTTTATGGTTTCAAGCTGAAATTGGAATTTGGAACTGCTAAATTAGGATCGACAAAAAATACTTAAAATTTGTTATACTAGGACTAATACGCCACAAGAGGAAATTTAGTCACATTATCAAGGTTGATTTAAAACACTGATATTCTCTAATGTTCTCCTATAGCTTCTCTTATGTCAAATCTATGAGTCTAAAACACTGAATTGCAACCTATAAATGACTTTCCATGATCTTGTAATGTAGATGACAATTTGGACAACTTGACAACTTTTCTCCAATCTTGCTATTCAATGGATCTTCAACCTAGATCCGAAAATGACACATCAAAGAGAGGGAAATTTTTAATTTTTTTAGTGGATAGGGGTTTCCCTTGGTCAAACCCCGTTTAGGTAATTAAACCTTATAGATGAATTAATGAAACATGAACAATGATACTTGAATGATTTCTTGAAATCTAAATAAGCAATCTAACATGAGGTGGCCATGAAGAACGTAGATCTTGATATTGAATTAGATGTGGAAAAATGCTTAACTTGGATCTTGAATGCTACATCACAACACTATTTCAACAATATTCTTGATGCACTATGTCTTTGACATGATGATGGATCTTGAATTGTTGCAATCATTATTCTTCAAATCTACCTTTTAATTCTCTTGAATGATATCAAATTATCTTGTGAAGGTTCTCTTGATTTCTTATTAAGTTCTAGGATGAAACTATATGAAATAACCTTGTATTTATACGTGTTTATTCCAAATTTCCCAAAATTAGAACACTACAAGCTGGCATTAGATCTAGGAGGATAAAATCTTGTCAAGTATTAAATTCAAAATGAGTCTTTGAAATAGAGTGGGACCTCAAATTCCCAAGGTGGCATATGAGTCCCATTGCTTAGGAACTAGACACAAACTCAAAGACAATTCTTGCTTAATGAAACTTGAAATCAAGTCCCAAGACCTAGGTGGGACTCATACGCCCAAGGTGGCGTATGAGTCCCAGATCACCAGATCTGGAACAAATGACCCAAAACATTGAATTATGATTGGTTATTTGATATGTGTTGGGATTATCCATAGGAAGACACAATTATAAATAAGGGTTGTAGATGCAAAATAGGACCAAAGAAGGTATAAATAAGTCAAATTAATTAAAAAATCCCTAGATTAGTCTGAAATTGTTAGGATACACTTTAAAACACCCCAAATAAGGAACAATTAGGTTCATTTTATTATTAATTATTCATTCCCAAAGTAAGTGTGAAAATGGGTAACTTTTTTATACACTACATTTAGCCCCCACTTTAGTGAGAGAGAGGGAAGAACTTGCTTGAAAATCACACTAAGGTATAAATTCAAGAGAGGTCCTAGTGTGTACCAATGTGGATGTTATAGGATAACAAAGATCATGGAGATGGTCAAGCCCCCAAGATCTAAGATCCTACATCAAACCAACATAAGCACAAATGGACACACACAAGGTGTATGATATGCAGCGAAACAGGATACAATAACATGCAATGTCAAATACATAAAGATGAATGAAAATGAAGGAAAAGGTGGATCAATCTTCTACTTCATTTTACCTACATGTTTTGGATCATATCTAATTTGTTTGTCCAAATGTATGCTTTTGAGGCAATCAAACTTTAGGATATCCATCGGGTGAGTAGCATCCAAAAAGAATGGATTATAAATGGAACACAATGTCCACCATGCAAAAATAGAATGTACAATCACAAGGGCTAGTACAATTTTAGGCCATCCACTAGGTGAGCCCCTAAAGAGGTGAGACACATACGCACATGGCCAGTGTCGGTATGTGCTCACACACATAAGCAAGTGCCTATTGGAAAGTCACACATAAGTTTGGCTCCCATATGTACAACCATACCAAAGATATACCTCTTGATAAATTTGATAAGGCACCACACAACATGAATAATAAGATCTATGAGGCAAGAAAAGATTTGTTGCTTGAAACCCATGAATAAAGAAGATGGCTTCACAGGAAAGCAAGGTTTGTTATGCAAGGT
>VDFB02119778.1:0-40969 GCA_007258455.2 Sequoia sempervirens | reverse complement strand
AAGGAATATGAAACAAACTACAACTTTGTAGAAAGGCAAGTGTTTACAATAGTCAAGGGACTTAAGAATTTTTTACATCTAATCTCTTACAATAAGGTGATTGTATATGTTGCACATTCTAGTGTGCATGAATACATCATGGAAGGAGAAATTACCGAGAAAAGAGATAATTGGATCACCAAAATTCTTGAGTATGACATTGAGGTCAAGCCTACAAAGACTGTTCAGGGAAGAGGACTGTGCGAATATCTTGTGTAGGATAAAGAAATGGCCACCGAATAAGAGCAGCCAGAGCTAGTCTTAATGAATGAGTCAGAGTCCAAGGGTTGTTGGCTAGTGGATATAATAAGGTTTATGCATATAGGAAAGCATCCACCAGGCCTTCCTTCTCAAAAGAGGAGATTCTACTGGTTGCAAAACAACGGATTTGTGCTCATTAAAGGCATCCTTTTCAAGAGAAATTTTAATGACATTCTATTGCAATGTGTTACCACATAACAAGTAAAAAGGATCCTCAACACTTACCATAGCAGTTCCATGGGTGGGAATTTCTCCACAAAGACAACCACCATCAAAATTATGTGTGTGGGGTATTTTTCACTGACCCTATTCAATGATTTCTACTCCTTGGTGAAAAATTGCAAGGAATGTGAGTTCTTCACTGGAAGAAGAAATTTTTTTGCAATGCCTCACTCCGATAGTGGTTGATGAGCCATTCGCACCATGGGGTTTGGACTTCATCAAAATGATCAACCTGGCCTCTAGCACAGGACATAAATGGATCTTAATGGCCATAGAATACTTCACGAGATGGACTGAAGTTGTGCCACTAAAGAATGTGACATAGGCAGAAATAGTGGACTTCCTAGAGGAATTGGTGACAAGATTTGGCCCACCCAAAACTATCATCTCTGACAATGCTAAAGCTTTCCTAGGTTCCAAGGTAATTCAATTCACACTTACACATGGCATATTCCTTAAAACATCGTCAAATTACTACTCGTAGGGGAACAACTTAGTCGAATTGACAAAAAAGAATCTAGTCCAACTTCTCAAAAACATTGGGTTATAATATCAAAGGGAGTGGCATAAAAACCCCTGAGTAGCACTCTAGGTGGATTACATAACTCCAAAGAAAGTCCTCAAGACTTCACCATATGAGCTATTTTATGGAATGGAGGTGTTATTTCCTATCTCTATGGAGATTCCAACGATACAATTGGTAAAATCTGTAGAGGTGGAGCAAAATGGTGTAATGGAGGTGTGGCTAGCCGAGTTGCTAGAAGTACAAGAGAAAAGGGAAAAGTCCCTAATGGTCATGAATAATCGCCAGAAAATGGTTAAAAGGTGGTTTGACAAGAAGATGTCTGGACAAGGCCTAAAGTGCGGAGACTTGGTGCTAAAATATAACGAAAGGGCCACAAAGTTGGGTCAACACAGAAAGTTTGATAGCCTTTGGGAAGGCCCATTTAGAATAATTCAATGCAAGGAGCACAATGCATATGAGTTAGAGACTATATAAAAAGAAGCACTGGGAATTCTGGTCAACGAAATTCACCTGAAGATATTCAATTAAGCTTGCTTTCCATACCCATGTAAATATGTTTATACGCTTTTTCCCTTCTTTCATTTTGTTTTGTTGGCCACTCTTTTCATTTATTCTATGGTGTGAGGTGGAAAGGAACAAGTGACCCATTATTGCTAAGAGTAAGAGAAATGAAATCATAGCTAAACAAAGCAAAAAATTAAATACCCACATGTAAAACTAAATTCATACATACATTCTAAAAAAGGAAGAAGATGGCCCAATTGTAGAATCCAAAGGAAGACAACATAATGATTATATAAGGATATATTTTCATTATATATGCTTCGATATTTACATTTTCAAAATGGCTCATATGCCACACTTCCAAAAGTATATTCTATTTTACTTCTTATATATTTTACGAAAGCCTCTTTCAGGCATGTATACAAAAATGGACTAATTTCTATGAGATTTTTTAAAGCAAAGATAAAAACACAGGTATTCAATTCATGACATAAGTAGTAGTAACAAATGCCTCAATGGAAGTGTCCACAATATCCTCTTCAACAAGGGCATCACCAACAAAAACATCATTCAATGGAGTAATGGTAGGTAGAGGGAACACTAGGTTCCTGAAGTCTGTGTACCAGTCAATTTCATAAAAAAGCACCACATTGTAGATATGGAACAAGAAGTGGCAGGCTCGAGTTGCCCTCTAGTGGTGCTCATTTCACGACTGGAGGTAAAATCCACTCAGAAATGGCAGCCATAGCATGACTGTGTCCTCTTCTATAAATCTTTGGAGGTCACTTGTAGTCAGAATTCCCCCACCATATGCAACATTTGCAATGACCTCACCGAGGTCGTTCAGGTATTTCTTAGGGAAAATTTCCTTCACCAAATGAAGAATCAATGGCTTGGAAATTCCTATATCTAGCATGGAGGCCACAAAGTGTTAGCACACATCAGTTTTAACTTGAAACTTATCCTCGTACTTGAGGTAGTCCCATCCCAAGACCCATTTAATGGCTATGATGGGCAGCGAATGCTTGTTCTTCTTCATCCTTTTTAAGTACCTGGTAGAAATCTCTCCTAAAAAGGAAGTTTGAGACTTATGTGATACTACCCTAATTAGGGTGTTCATCTTGTTAGACTCTTTGTGAATACCTTAAAACTATCCCTGCAAGGCACCTAAGTCTAGCCTTTGAGAATGCTATGCAACTGCAAATGCCAAACTGCTACACCAATTAGCTAATACCAACTCTGCTCAAATCACTAAGTGTGATTTTACTACTGCTTAGATTCCTATTTATAGAAAAAGTGAGGAAAGGCATGGTAATCTGCTTGCCATAAACGTGATATTAATCAAGTACCAACTTGAAGATGTGCACAGACTTGCTCGAATTTCCCACCCACTTGCGTCTGCTGAGTACGGCTTGTTGCGTGCAAAACTAATAAGGCCTAATTAATTAGCTTAAGCTAGTGGCAACAATCAGTGGTGTTATGTACAGCTAAGGACTGAGGTATCATTCTCTAGGTGTTTTGCTCATTCTGAGGAAAAGCTCACATCTTTTCAAATGTTGATCACATCTTTGTCTTACTCATTCCTTTCAGGATATCAATTTCCAACGCATACAAATTCTTAGGCTGCTTGCAAAGCATTGCTGAAGTTCCAAGAAAATTGCATTGTACAATACAGTTGCTAATCGCAATTATGAATTCTTGTCACACCAAAATGGAAAGTAATTCATCTCGCACAAGCTAAAGAGTTGGTAGTACATTCTGCATTAAATGCAAAAAAGGTAACTCCCATCTACCACCTTGAGAAAAAATAGTTAAGTATTACATGCGGAAATTTTAGGTATTTAAAAGGTCTTTTCAAATACGCTACCTAGAGAAAAAGCAATTCCTAGCACATAGCTAGAGCCAAAGTAAAGTTGCAAAAAATTCAAGCTAAAGAAAAAAGCTTCCCACAGATTAGCAATGGTAGAAGGTTCAAGCTAGGGAGTTAGGCCAGTAGAGACACAAAAATTAGCTAAAGCTCTAAGAGCTGCATTAGTTGTTAATGTTTTTGAGAGTATTTCTTATGCTACACTAGGTATTCCTAACAAGCCAAAATGGGTAAACAAAAAGGTGCTGCATAGGCCCAAAAACTACAGAGACTAGAACTTAGTTCAGGAAGATTGGGATAATTTTCATGATCCCTTTCTCACAAAGAACCCTAAAGGATTGAGGGAAACTACCTTAGAACGAATGAAGGTGTCCAGATGGGAAATGTCAAATATAGAAAAAGTATGGTTCAGTGGGCTTCCTCCATATATGATCCCATCTGTGCACTACTACTCGAAATTGGTCGATGTGGCCATTAAGCGTTTCAACCCAAGTACCAACACTATTGAGGGCTGAACTCTTTCAGTTAAGACCAACTCGACTACCTTCTGGTATATGTTGTGCATTCCAAGCCCTCTACAAAGAGGGATGGAAGTGGAGATGTTCACTCCTAAGCAGGGAGATAAAATATGGAACACCAAGGATAAGGCTCTGGAGTTTTACAATGAAGAAACCAGAAGCATTGAAGCAGATCACAAGAAGCTGCCAAGAATTTCTGCTCTGATAGGCGCTTTCAAAGAAGACTTGCAAGATTCCTTTTAAATGATGACATTTTTTTCAGTCTGGACACTGACCAAGAGGTGCATTCTTTTCAATTGGGCCTAACTTTCCAATTTTGTAGGAAAAAATCTTACTTTTGGTATGATTTTGCAGAGCTCCTTGTAATAAAGATGTTAGAGCAAATTAACAAGTACCTAGTTGAACGAAAGTTCAGATTTGTCTCCTATCTTTCTTATATGATTTTATATCAAAACCCTGATTTCTTTGCTAAGCATATGGAGTTGTCTATCTTTGATGAAAAGAGGAGGAAAAAGCCAGTTTTTTCTGGACCCCTCTCCTCTCTTCTACTTTTGATTATTTCACATTTTTGGATTATTTATTGACTCTCATTTTGTAAGATTTATTGGGGGAGGAGTGTATCAATTGACTCACCTTGACTCAAACAAAGTTTATGCAGAATTTCACTCCAAAGTGTGACTGGTTTTTCAGAGTAGATTTTACATTCATCTGAATGTGAGGCTTCACTAGGGAACCCTTCCACCTTTCACCATGTGTGACTAATTGAGTGTTGTCTCTAGAATTGTTTCAACGGGCATGCATTATTGATATTACCTTTTGTAGCATGAAAAATGTCAAGAGGAAGGGATTCTTCACCCATTCGCAAAGTTTCAAAATAGTGGCCCTGAAAAAGAAGTAGACACACCTGCTATTGCAAGATAAACTGGCTCATTTGGGGTTGGTAATAATCTATGAAAAGTGGGATTACAACCCTTTTAATGATTTACCTTATGATCACCTCAAAGTAACTCACAACCCTTGACCTTACTGGGAATGGATGTGCATCCCACTAGAGGATGAGGATGAATTGTTGGTTGACCTAATTCATATCCCCATGGAAGACAACAGGCCACCATGACATAGGTTTTATCTTGTTGTGGCAAATTATGATGAGAAACACAAAATGGGAAAAAATATGTACAATCAGCTGAGAAATGTAGAGGAATGGACCAATGAGAGGATTAGAGCCTTCTAGGTGTATCGCTAGGAAACAAAACGACTTGATAATCCTTGTGATAGCATAAAATAGGATAAGCAGTTTGACGAGCTTTGGGATGAGGAGCACCCTACTTTCGGCTCAAGCGATAGTGGTAGAAATGACCCCGATGAAGGAGAAGAGTAGGCGGAAGAGGAAGCTAAGACATCAACATCCTTTGCCCAACAAAAAAGGAAGTTTGCAGGGCAGTCTAACTATGTCACTTCAAATGTGTGACTGAATGCATCACGGGCCTTGCAGACACTCACCTGGGCCTCCAAGGTGATGAGGGTGTCTCAACCACAACAACCAAAAACTATAGAGATTGAAGATACCTCACCCACTAAACAAAAATGCATGGAAGCTATTCTGAGAGAAGGATCGTAGGAAGCTGTTGCAAGCCAAGTGCTTGCAACGAACTAGGAGCTCGAATTAAGTAAGGGGCCAACAACAAGCGAAGCACTACCCACATCCAATCAATGGGTAATTTTTGCTTCTAATTTTCTTACTTCTCAATATTTTGTATCCTCTTCCATTTCCACGGTGCCCCTAACAATAAGTGTTGGCCCTACCTTCCCTCCCCCTACCACAATGTTTGTGGGAGGTTTCTCCCAATTCGCCCAAACTAGGCCCTCTATCTTGATGCCTCTATGAACCTTAACACCAACCACCACTGCTCAATCTCTCCTTGCCTATCTTTCTGAAAGATTTAGTGCCATTGGCACCCCTATTGCCTATACTACCTCATGTCCAACCCAGTATTCCCAACAAACAAAATTGATTATGACAACCCCATCACCGTAGCAACTGATGATACCTTTTCCTAGTTCACAAACCAAACTATGGCATGTTCCCTTTTTCTCCCCAAAAATTGTTAATCTTTGACAAAATAAATCACAGGGGCCTTCTACACTTGTATTCTCTTTTTCCTTGCATCTGGGTACACCTATTTCTGGTGGGCTAGTTCAGCTTCCAACCAAATTCATATCACAAGGAGAGACCAAGAAGCAAAAGTGAGCTCTTAGGATCGAAAGGTGAAAAGTGAAGGATGATAAAAAGGATGTGGAGCCTAAAGTGTATACAGTTTATAATGAAGTGCAACAAATGTTTAACTTCGCCACCATGTACCCGAATGTTACCAAATGACAAGGCGAGATGTTATCAGGAAATTACAACATGTATGCCATGGGGTTTTATCTGGTCATAGCTCGACTACGGAACAAGCTAGAGCTCATGGAGGAAACACAGCAGGTGGTGATGACTGACTTTCTGAAGTCTGACCGTCAATTAAAGAAAAAGAAGCAGCTAAAGTTTGTGAAGGAAAGGGTCAATTTTTTGGAAATGTAGGAGAAATCACTAGAAGCAGAAGTTGCACACTTATATGAGAAAGTACAAGTGGAAGAGTTGGAGCAGAGAAAACTCCAAGAGAAACTCAATAAGTCTCAATCCATTGACCCCACACTGCTCAATAAGGTGCAAGCGAAAAACTAGAAATATCAGAGCCAATTGACCACGACGGAGCAAAATTTGCAGCAAAAGGATAAAGAGATAGCAACTCAATGCACTCTATATGAGCAAGAATTAGAAAAGAATCATCTAGAATTTATAAACTATCAAAAGGCCCAGTTAGAAAAGGAGCTTCAAGAGACAAAGTCATCTCTTGACATAGAATTGGAAAACCATTCCTGAGCTGAGGAGAATTGGTATAAAGAGATAAGTAGTTTCAAGGAGCAACTGGCATCTGCAAAAAAGAGGAGTGCAGAATTAACAGAGGTTATTAATTCAAAGGATGTGGAGATCACCTCTCTAAAGGGCTCTCTCCAAGCCTCCTTTGTGTAGCCGAACCTATTCCCATTGGCTCAACAACTATATATTTCTTACTGGGAAAAGGTTAAAGCCTTTTACCTAATGTTGTAGCCAATGCTTTGGTTCATCTCAAAGGTAGCAAAATTAAGCCAGGAGGTTCATGGAAAAATTGAAAAATTCTCGCGATTCATCTCAGAAAAGGTTTTGGAATCAAAGAATTTGCTGACCAAGCTATATTCAGTTTCTGATGAAGACCTGGCCAAGGCAGGGATCAAAGATCAGGATATTGCTTCCTAGATGAAAAATAGGTTCATCCATTGCCACTTGGCCTTCTAGCAAACTAAAGCGGCCATAGCTACTTTGAACTAGATAATGGACGACATGTGGGAAAATTTCTCCCAATTGAGCGAGATGGGTCTGTCGCCTCCATTTTTTGAAGATGGGTCAATCGCCACAACTGAACAGATTGCGGAAAGAATTGAAGAGGAGCAAGACCTAACCACTTTCCATAGTTTTGAAAATCCTCCTACTACAATAGAAATTGAAGGTGTCATTCATCCTCTTGTGTATCTATTGTTCCATTGCGAGGAAGGGGCCAGTTTACCTGAGACATTGCCTTATAAAGAAACGATCAACCTAGGTAGAGCACAAGATAATTTTCACAATATAGCTATACCATCCAAGGATGACTTGCCACCCCTATAGGCAGCAATTTCCAAGATCTAATTCCATCACCAATGCATGGCACTCTGGTGTGTGAACCAGAGAAAATTTTGGGTTGCACATTCCTCAGAGCAAAATGCCCCTTATAGTCGCTAGAAGTTGTGAATTCAAAATTCACCATGCTCCCTTCAGGTTTTATTTTTGGCTAAGCACTAGCCCATGCCTTTGATGAACTTCATCAACCCCCTTTCGGTTGTCACTGTGGCCTCATCCAAGTGTCTGATAATCACTCTTTGAAGGATTTTTCTCCTTGCTCTCTCATCGGCCCCTGAAATACTCCCACGTGTCTTCGTCGTGGGTTATTTTGATTGCTTCCTTTCACTTCCTCATCAATCCCTGCTCGTGTTCCACATAGCTCCCATTCACATAAAGATTTGATGGGCCCCATAGGCAGTTCCTATAATAAATAGCTTGCTACATGTCATCTCGAGGCAAATGTTTAGTGAAGAAAAGGGAAATCGATCATGGGTAGTGAAATGCTACCATATGTCTCTTCAGTGCACACTTCTTCAACAAAGGGGAGGAAGCAAACTATGAGTTGTGGGATGTTGCCACATGTACTATTTGCCTATCTAAAGAGGTGACACTTGTCTGCACGAGACTCTATTGGACCACTGCCATCATTTGCAGGGGATGCACCTAAATGGGGGGCGACCAACTGTTGTGTCTCAAATCTTTTCTATTACAACGGTTGAGGGAAATCATTGCCTCGACATCATTGCTTAGATTTTGAATCTTTTCGGTTGTTACTTGCCAAGCAATGGAAGGCTTGCTATAAATACTGCTCTTTGCTTTAGAAGAGGGTTTCAAAGGTTCCAATGTTCAAGGTTACAAGTTTGGAGATCACATGCTATTTCATTAGTTTTTAGAATTATAGGATTTTTGGAGAGACCAAGCCTTTTTATTTTTTAGATTATTGCAAGAACTCATAGACTGTTCCATTGTTTTGCCTCTCTATTTCTTATGCTATTGATAAAATTTATGATGTGCCATTGTTGTTTGAATGGTTTATTTGTCGTACTTCTATAATTTGAATACAAGTTTGTTCGTTTAGATCATATCTTTCGACTCTTCCTTTTAGTAAATGGATGTAATTATTATTTTGTCATTGAATGAGTTGTTCATGCTACAATCCTTAATCTCTATTATTCTAGGACATGGTAAATTTCTAAGCAAGCCCTTAGATCATATCCAAAAGATAGGTTTATCCTACCTTTTATTTAAATTTTGGTGTATCACCTTAGTTAGATTCTTTATTTTATATTTTCTTCTATTTCCCATTCCAAAACCCCGTTTATAGAAGAAACCAACTTCTTTAAAAATCCAGAGGTCACTCAGTTTAGCGCAATAAGTCCCCCATAAACTAAGTTTCCCACAAAGGGCTATTACCTTGCCAATTTTTGGCATCAATAGGTAACTTTTCACATTTGGTTGTCTAATTGGTGGTCTTTGAAGTCTTTCCTTTGATTTCAAACATACTTTCCATTTCTCTTCTTGTTTTCAATCTTCTTTTCAGTCTTGTTTGGAGTTTGATTTGTCTTTGAGATTTCACCTTTCTCAAATCCTAGTCCTTCTTTGTCTTTATATCCTTTCTTATTTGCAATTATCTCATCAAGAATTCTACTAATCTTCTTGAAGCTTTGTTTTCTCCATATTTGATATCAAGGTTACAACTTATTGTTCAATCTTTGAGAATTCTTTATATTTGTCTTTTAGCTTAGCATTTAGGTATATTCAACTCGTTTACTTTCTTCAATCTACAATTTTAGGTGAGAATGAACTCATTTGATTGATTGAGCTCTTTAATCCTTTTGTAGCTTTCTTTTTTTTCTCTTTTAATATCTTAATTCATTCATCTGCATCACTAAGATCCTTTTTCAAATCTCTATTCTCAAATTTTGCTTTATCCAAATCATCTAGGGAAAATTTGAGTTATCCTTCCATATCAACAATGCAATATTCTTCAATAAATCCTACAATAGTAATTTCTTCTGGAGGGGTAGAATATCTCCTAGTAGCCATGTGTTCAACTCCAATATCTACCTTAGAAATCAAGCCAATTGAAGGAACTGGGCTCTAATACCCATTGTTGAACACTCAAAATACTGAGAGCGGGGTGAATCAATATTCTTTCAAATAACTTAAACATTTAAACATTCATTTGAAGCATCATATTCAATTTTCAATAAGGAAAGAACCCATGAAATAAATTATCAAATCACATAACACATGAACATCGAATTTTTATGTGGAAAACCCCAAAAGGAAAAAACCATGGTGAGGATTAGCTCAAAAACTATTATAATTAGTCATAACATATTACAGAAAGGGTCACTACTAGGTGGACTCAATGTCTAGAGAATAAGAGAGGGGTGGCTCACTACAAATAATTGAACTTCTACAAATGCATATCTATAATATGCAAGAAATATAGTTCCAGAGGAGCTCAATATACTGAATCAACACACTTTATACTACATAACTTCCACACTCTGGTCTGCTTTACATTTGTTTCACATTCACATATTCTAATTATGAATTCACATCAAAATTTTCTATAGAATATATCACATCTCTACAACACCAAAATGAACTCACATTTATATGCATTACATTTGTAAACACCTAAAACATTAATTAGGTCAAATTAATTAGATATATTATGCGTAACATAGCTTTTTTCGCTCAAGATTCAAACAAACCCACTTTGAAACTTAATTAAAAACTTGTAACATATCCAAATAGGTCAGCATGGACCTATAATATCTCCAAAAAAATTGATCAATAGTTCTTTTAACTTTGCACGACCCCAAAAATGTTAGGTCAACACCACTGGTAAGACAATGCCAAAATACACCAATTGATTATCCACAAACTAACATATGGACATCCAAAACTCAATCCACTTGGACCACACACTCTTTTGAAAGCTATAAACACTCCCATAAATCTGCATAACAAAATATTATTCTGCGATGGAATGCAAAACATTCCAAACCATCTCTCTTTTCTGATTATATTGTCACTGGAAAACTTGATATACAGTCAACCATAATTTTTATTCCGGATGAAATAAAGAAATTTAAATTTAAATTTAAGGTCCTCCAACACATATCAAAATTTCCTTAGAACCATAGACAAAAATACCTCGAGGAAAACCAATGTAGACCAATTAACTGTTGCTCTATACAATGCAAACTTTATTTTGGACTTAGTCAAATATTCAAGATATTTGATTTTCATTGGAGGAAAACCTTTGCATCTCCATACTCACTCATGCTTCACCAACCAACTATACCTCAATGTATACATCAAACCATAATGTTGACATCAATGACAATACTATCAATGATAACATTGTATAATCTCATGCTCATGTTGCCAACAACCATATCAATTACAATCTCCTGAAACTTCCAACATAGACAATGTGTTGCAACCACAACAATAATCCATGGGATGAGTGGGCTAAGGGTAAAATATTTAGGTAGGTAGATAATATTATTCCTATTATTCAATTAAACCTTTCATATAGGAATTAATTTATGATGTGGAATCTCTACACATGTACAATATCTTGTTAATACAACCATACATATATAAGTTCCATGAAATCTATGAGTCTAGTCATCACACTATGATTTTTAAGTTGGGAAAATATAAGTATCAAATAGTAGAGGTAATTTTAAAATATTATATCTTTGATCATTTTAAAATAATTTCAACATGTTATTTCTCAAATTAGAGCATTTATATTGTTGTGTTTTTTGACCTAAGGAGGTAAAGTTAGATATAGTAACCACTCATACCAATAAAACCATTATGAATACCCAAAAATGGTATATGGAGTAGATATTATTAGGGAATCAATATGTATTCACCTCACTAACAAGGGAAACACTACACTATCACATACAACATTTGATTGATCTCATTTCAAGGACACCATTACAAAATGGGCCACTAGATATAGAAGATGAATATTAGAGAATGAGGAAATAAAATGATAGATTTAATAATTTATTTAAAATGGGCACATTTGATCAAGTTCCTCACCCTATGAAAATTTAATTACTCTTTCTAAGAATAAGGATGGGAATTGATTCCTCTACATTGACTATTTAACTTTGAACAAGATCACTATAATGAATAGGTATCCAACTTCTTGTATTTATGGCCTCTTGGATCAACTAAAGGGGGATAATTTTTCACTAAGGTTTGGGTACCACCAAGTTACCATTGATTCATTAGATGTGTGAAATAATACCTTTAAATCCAAAATGGATTTTTCAAATGGATAGCCTTTCCCTTTGGCCTGACCATTGCACTTTCCACATTCATGTGAGTGATGAATAATGCACTCATGACTCTCACTATTTCCATTAATAATTTCTATTTAAATGACATACTCATATTAATCAATGCATATGAGGAACATCTACATCATATTCAAGAGACACTTTAAACTTTACAACAACATGGGCTCTATGGTAATAATTTAGAAAATTATTCCTTTGGTATGTAAAGGATTTAGTACCTTATATATTATGAATAGCATTGGCATTTATGTGGACCCTAAAAAGATAGAGGTAATTATAGATTGGCCACCTCATGAAAATATCATAGAACATTATATACTTTTAGGATCATCCAACATTTACTAGAGGTTTGTGTTGGGATTCTCATACTTGGCATGACCTATGACCAATAATTTAGTTGAGAGTAAAAGAAAAATTGCATTGGATAGAGATATTATAGCATCCATACACACAATTCAAGTAGATACTTTATTTAAGACCTACACTAGTTCTTGATTTGAAATAATCCATTGAAATTGAGGTTGATTCCTCCAAGTATGCACTTGGAGTAGTTTTGAATCAATTTGGTCATCTAATTTCCTAACATGTGCTGATATTTTATCTAATTTTATGTATAGACAACCCATGTATGATAAGGAGTTGTATCCATTATTCAAGCCTGTAAATAATAAAATTATTATATCTTGGGGAAAGATATTGTTATTCACATAGACCATAAGCCTCTTAAATTTATATAAATATAAGAAACTTTGTAGAATGATCAACATCAATGGTGACCTATAATTACCTAAAATATTTTCATCTCAACATTTGTCATAAGAAGGAAGAACAAATAAAGTTACAAACTAAATAGGTTGGATTCCAATCATAACCTTGATAACTATGATGGACTCAATTGTGAACACTAGACAAAATATTAGCCTCAATTATATGACATTAATCTTATTAATTGATAGATCCACCAAAGAATCAAATGATAGATAAGCCCTTTGTTATTGTATGTAAGATAAAATCCTCTATCACACAATGCACATATATTTCCCTATATACACCCTTAGTCTTATACCCTCCATCATAAATTATATATCGAATACCCTAAACCCTATACACTCAAACCTATACCCTCAACCCTAGGTCCTAAATCCTATATGCTAAACCCTCAACCCTAAACGAGTTGTACCCTCAATCCTAAACCTTATACCCTCAACAATAAACCTTATACCCAAAACCCTAAAGTATGTATCCTCAACCCTAAACCTTTTATCCTCAAACCTAAATCCTAAATAATCTAGACCTAAAGAGGGGAGGGAGATAGAGGGTGGAAGTGAGAGGTAATGAAATAAAGAGGGAAGAGAGAGGAAAGAGAGGGGGAAAGAAGAATAGAGAGAGGGGTAAGGAGGCAGGGAGTGAGAGGTAGAGAGGGAGAGACCTAGAGAGGGGAGAGAGAGAGAGAGAGAGAGAGAGAGAGAGAGAGAGAGAGAGAGAGAGAGAAGAGAGGGATGAAGAGAGGGAAGTTTCAATAGAGAGTGGTGTTGACAATGATTTTACTCATAGCAATAGGGAAAATAAATTCTTCATACATAAACTACAAAGAGCCTATCCTTCTTGAAAGATATGGAACAAAGACAATCTAAAAGGGGAATCTACTTGAATAGGAAGAGATTGAATTAGTTCAATCCCAAGTCTCCAGTAGTCAGGTCTTGACTATACTAGGTTCACTCTCAGGTATAATGTGATATTATTGTTAATCTCAAAGGGAAAATGGTTGTTTAAGATAATATATATTAGACACTAAGTTTTCAATTGGATTATAAGAACAAATATCTTGAAATCAAAATATTTGAAATAACGTTTCATGAACATCAACAATTTCTTTGCTATCACTTAAGTAGATTTAGCATTAAACATTCAACAATTTCATAGAAAACAAAAGATTTTCAATAAATTTCTATAATTAGGGATGAAATATTAAGGTTAATGCAATAAAGCATATAAATCAAACCATAATAAACAATTAAGCACAAATAAGCATAAAGACATAAAGCATAAAACAATATTACCAAATCTTCATGCCACCATTCATTGAACTTCATTACACCTTCTCCATTTTGCTTGAATATGATAATTGCCCTCAGATTTGAGTGTGCAATAATAAGCCTATGACAAGTGACTAGCAAAATATTGAATATTGTTGTCTCACACTAGTAGCATGTACTTGCATAATATGTGTGGATAATGAAAATGACAAGGGTAAGGTCTTTTATAGAAAAGAAAAATTTGAATGAATGGTTGAGATTGGATGCCAATAAGATGTCTTAATAAATGGCCAAGATTGAAAGTTGAGGTATGGACTATGGTTAGGGAAAAAATAGGGAAAATGATAAAGATGAAGGGTTGAGATTGAATTATGAGATAATTCAATCAAGGGCTAGGATGAAATGAGATGTCAAGAGATAAGATTTGACGTGGAAGATAAGATTAGCATGACTAAAGAGGTGATAGAAGAAAGTAAATAATAAAAATTATTTAATTTAGGTTGTCAATGAATAATTAAATAATTAAAATAATTACTTAATTATAGAGGAATGTGACAAAAGGAATCATTTTGAATTAAATAATGATTTAATTCAAAATTCAAGAGAGTGGACCAAATTAAATAAATAAAATTTATTCAATTTATGAGAGAAGAGGCTAATGAATAATTCAATAATTAAAATAATTATTTAATTATAGTGGAAAGTGGAGAAAAATTAAATAAATAAGAATTTATTTAATTTTAGAAAGAAGATGACTTAATTAGTGACATAATTAAATAAATAAAATTTATTTAGTTAATCAAGGAGGAATAAAGATAAAAAATGAATTAATTAAATAATTAGAATTATTTAATTAATAGAAGGCTCATGACATTAGAAAATAATTAAATAATTAAAATTATTTAATTATCAAAGACAAAAGGGGAAATGATGGAGAATTTAGAAATTGCAAGCCTACGACATTTTTAGTGTTTACAATTTCCATTCATTCATCTTTTTTTTTGGAACATTTTCAAGAATTTAAACATCTATTTTTAAACAAAGCATAAAAAATACTGAAAATTAAAATTTCTCCCAGTTATTCTCCACACATGCCCCAAATAATTAACCAAATCAAAGCAAACCACTTTATACTTCACTAGATTGCTTCACAACTACATATAAAATGGTGCAAGATTTTAAAGAGAGGAGTTTTGGTTTGGACACCAAATAGGTTTTGTATGCACCCTTAAACAACACAACACATAGTCTTGTTTGGTTGAACTAAGAAAACTAGCTACAAAGATTCATGAGATAGGTAGCTATCAAATTGGCTCTAATATTGATCAAAGTATACATGCATACAATTTTTTAGACTGGAATGATTCAGAAAATAGGAAAACAAAACAAAACTTAAAAAAGTTTTGGCTCTTCCAACATCCACAAATTTTGAACTTAACTTTAAAAGAAAGATCCTCTAGCCTTTTATAGAACACAAGCCGCAAATAGGATAAGATAAATACATGAGAGGAAATCCAAGGGATAAATCACATCAAGGTACGTGGAATGGAGTGACTAGTAAGAGAATTACAATTGAAGTCAATGAAGGTCAACTCCAATTGCACATTGAAGCTCTTTGGGCTTTAATCTTTAGTCATCGCTAGGATGATACTTCGAATCACGATAGTGTGTAGGAACTTCCCATATATTCAACACGATTAATTTATCACTCTATTCCTACACTCTATTATGCTCCAGGTCTACTACTCTCGAGAGTGGGCTCTCCTGAAGATTGGCATTTGTCTCCACCGCATGTACAATATTGGGATTTCTAGCATTCTGGTGGACTCAAATCCCTCTTCCTTATAACCTCCCAGAGTACACAACCCAACTTGGATATAATTCTATCCATGATTCAAGTTTTCTTAACTGTCCATACCCAAAATTTCCATCACAATCTGCATCTCCTGCAATCACAAATTACACTCATTAAAGCCATTTTAAAGAAAACAAGACATTTATAAACATCTCATGTAAATAAAACCATTATTCAGTGTTAGTACATAAATCCCATAAATTACATGCTTTCTAGAATATCATAAATCCTTGTATAATTATCTTCTACATATACTGAGTTACCAGACTATTGTAATCATTAGATAACCTTAACATTTTAAAATTTCATTTCAGATTGCTACCCAATACCTTGTATTCGGTATTTAGCTTTACCCATGAACTTTCCCAGACTTCTGTTCTACTGGAACTTCCATTTTACTGAACTCCAAATATTGGATTAGAACACTCTGCTCATATTTGCATCACCTTTTTCATTTTCATTTTTTTTTGGTTCCTGGTATCCGATACTTGGAACACTTACATTATGAAGTACTCTTTGATTAAATATTTCTCTTTACTTTTCACTTCCAGTGATCTTTTCAACTTGCTAGCTCCTACCATAAGAGTTATTGTTTCTTCACTTGGGTCCCCAAGTCTTACAGTCTTGGGGCATGTTGTGAGACCACACAACAACTTGCAACCATTAAAACCAAATTTAAACCAAACTTGAAAATAAATCACCAGTCATAAATTATAATTTATACATATTTTAAAACAATAACTTTCACCTTTACCTAGATTCTAGCATAAAAAGTAAAACTCCACCAGAATCATCCATGTGTACTTTGATTAATTCCATTTTTTGGAATTTAGTGAAAAGAATCAGCTCATTGACATTGAACTACATAATATGGTAATTCTCCAAATCCAACCAAGGATAGAGCCTTGGTACTAGTCAAGTGTCCATAGCCCTGACAAGTTTACCTTTGCAATTCCCCCAAACACAGCTCTACTACCAACCAGGCATCCATAGCCTTGGTAGAGCTATTTGGATAGCCTAAAGAGTTGATTTTTCTCTTCTTCTTTTTTAGATATTGCAATAATAGCTCATTTTTTCTATTTTTATATTTCAATGATAGCTCATTTTTTCAACTTTTGATATTTAAATGATAGCTTATTTTTTTAACTTGCAAGAAATGAAGCCCTCTATTAGGTTGGAAATTATAGTGGTAGCGAAGGTTACCTTTTGATTTTTCATTGAATGCAAATACCTTCATCAATTATCCATTTCCCAAAAAATCATTTAATAATTCCTTGTTGGTGCGTATTTCCAGCTAAATTTTACTTCTTTATGCCAAATCCTAGCTAACTGCAACTTGTTATATGTTAAAAACTATGCATAAATTAAAATTTATCAATGAACAATTTAATCACAAAATTTAAATCTAAATTTAGAAACATTAGTTACCACCCTTCTGATTAAATTTTATGGCAACTGCTAAATATTCGGCTAGCACTCCCAATTTGATAGTGCTACACCTCATTAATGGATTGGAAATGTCATGATTACATCGAAACATGATCACATTATTTTACATTAAATTTGCACGCTTGAGTTCACACATATTATTTCTTTCAACTTACCTAGGTGATGGCATGTGTTGCCTTATCGACTTCATTTTCCTTTCTACTCCACACACATAAGCACCTCCATAATTAATGCGGCTCAAGAAAATATATGAAATGACCACTATTAACTTTGAGATCTTTAACTTTCTTGATTCGAATCTTCATACTGCTCAAATTTTAAGAAATTTATCACCAACTATATGCAAAGAGTTATTTTGATTTAACATATTCCACTCTAAAGATAATTATCTAGTTTCCACCTTGCTTACAATTTCCAAGACTTCACTCGAGGCAACTATGTACTGTAACTTCCTTACGACTTTCTATATATTATGTGCTTCTTCTCAAATTATTCACACTTTTTCTTAGCTTTCTTTTCTTGTTCTACATTTTAGCTCTGTTTACTCTCACTTGCTTCTAGGATATGGATACTCCAATTTTCTTAAGCTGCTCTCACCGCCAGAATGTTTTCTTAGGAAGTACCACACCACAAAGACTTGAAAAGGTTCTTTTCATTGGAATTCTAGTTTCACTGTATAAAATTTGTGCTTAGTCCTTGTGGAAAAGTATGTAGAATCTAGCCACTACTTTCATTTCTACTCCAATGTGGCTTCTCATTTTGTAGCATCACTTCTAGATATTGGGCTACCTATTGAAGATGTTCACTCGACTTCCAATTTGATAGTAAGGCCTGAATATTTGGAGAATCTAGATACTATTTTTTCTGTTGTACACCTAACCATCGAAATTCCTTTCATGGATGATATCATTCCATTCCTAGAACATGGGGAAGTTGTTCCACTATGGAATTTCCTCACTGACTTCCATATTCGTGACTTCAAATTTCACCAGGAACTCACCTACATAGGGTACTTAGCCCTAATAGATGAGGCACCCCATATCGACTAAATGGCTACTACTACCTATAGCTTGACTCACTCTTTTTGGGTTTTTGGATTTTTTGAAGCAAGAATTTTAATACCTCATATATATACGTGATACACACACACATATATGTATAGATTTTAGTACATCTTAAAGCATATTTCTATTGTGCATGGTTTTATCATTTTGCATTTCTCAGTTCAATTTTACAAATGCTTAAATTAACTATCATGTGTAAGATAAGTTAAACAAATTTTTCTAATGTAGAGGCCAAACAAAAAAAGAAAAGGAAAATAAAGAAAGAAAAGTGACATCAAAGAAAAGCAAACAAAACAAAACATACCCTACGAAAAAATAAAACTAACCCTAACTAACTAAACTTCTAATCTTAGAAACGATTAACCCTAACAAAAAAATTATTTTAATTTCTATGACTATTTCCATTGTTGTTTTAGTATGAATTACATCAGGTTTATCCTTAAATTCATTCAGAAAATTTTTAACAACTCTACTATAACAATGAATTATCCTAAGTTTTTTGTGTTTAATAATTGTAAATTCAAAGTTGTACTTACCAATGACTTGGCTCATATGTATGAAACAACCTCATTAAAGGTTGATTGCACACACTTTATTTGATGCAACCATAGTCTACCTTCTAGCCTTGGTTCATGGTTTGTCTCTGTACTCTGTTTATTTCCATGAACGGTTGTGTCCATTTCTTGACTTTCTCCTCTGAAAATCTTCATGTCTTTGGTCCCGTGTTCACTTTGCACTTTGTTAGACTAAGATATATCACAATTTATATTGTTATCAGAGAAAGAAAAATTAAAAGTTTGATACTCTATATCTTGCATAAAATCAAGGAAATTTCCTTTTTTAACTTGTGAATTTTCAACTTGGAGAAAAATACACGCATCTCCCACTCAATTTTCCCACTCCTTTTCCTCATTTGTGTTTTCCACGTATAAGGAGAATGGTGACTCATCAATATTGTTTCCTTTTTTTTATGTGATTTCTCAAAAATTTGACATTCTTGCCTATTTTCCTGCAAAAAGTTAGGATTTTCTTTATAATAATTACAATTTTCAAACTTTCTTGGTGTCTTAGTTAATTTTTTAATATTTCCAAGTCCACTAGGGTTGAATTTTTTTTTCGTTAATAGTTCCTTTCTTCTAGCAGTTAGAACTTCTTCTATTAATAAAATCACATTACACATGGCCAAGCTTACCCTAGTTAAAAAAAAATCACACTCGAGTTCACCGTGATCAGTTGTATCATGAATTATACACTCGGTGACTCTACCAAAGGTGAATAAACTCAAAGGATATAATATTTGGTTAAAAAAATTCCAAAGTTTCTCAACTTCCATATTGAAATACTAGCTTGCATTAAATTTAACTTTACAACCTTCCTTCTTAAACTCAGGACTAATATAAACTTCAAATTACGCCCTCCTTCTAGCGCTAGTTCTTGTTGACAATGATTTTACTCGCAACAACAAGATGAATAAATTCTACACAGATAAACCACAAAGAGCCTATCCTTCTTGAAAGATATGGAACAAAGACAATCTAAAAGGGGAATCTTCTTTAACAAGAAAAGATTGACTCAGTTTAATCCCTAGTCTCTGGTAGTCAAGTCTTGAGTGTACTAGGTTCACTTTCGGGTATGTGATATTGTTGTTAATCTCAAAGGGAATATGGTTGTTTAAGATCATATATATTAGAAACTAAGTTTTCAATTGGATTATAAGAACAAATATCATGAAATTGAAAGATTTGAAATAATATTTCATGAACATCAACAATTTCTTTCTATCACTTAACTAGATTTAGCATTAAGCATTCAATAATTTCATTGAAAATGAAAGATTTTCAATAAATTTCCATTCATTTATCTATTTTTTTGGAACATTTTCAATAATTTAAACATCCATTCTAAAAAAAATCATAAAAATACTAAAAATTAAAATTTCTCTTGGTTATTCTCCATGCATGGCCCGAAAAAATTAACCAAATCAAGGTAAACCGCACTATACTTCACCAAATTGCTTCACAGCTACATATAAAATTGTGTGAGATTTTAAAGAGAGGGTTTTTAGTTTGGACACTGAGTAGGTTCTATATGCACCCTTAAACAATGCAACACACAGTCTTGTTTGGTTGAACTAACAAAACCAGCTACAAAGATTCATGAGATAGGTAGCTATCAAATTGGCTCTAATATTGATCAATGTCTAAGTGCATACATTTTTTTAGACTTGAATGATTCAAAAAATAGGAAAAGAGAACAAAAATTAAAGTAGTTTTGGCTCTTCCAACATCCAAAAAATTTGAACTTAACTTGAAAAGAGATATCCTCTGGCCTTTTATAGAGCACAAGGCACATATAGGATAAGAAAAATACATGAGAGGAAATCCAATGGAAAAATCACATCAAGGCACATGGAATGTAGTGACTGGTAAGAGAATTACAATTGAAGTCAATGAAGGTCAATTCCAATTGCACATTGAAGCTCTTCGAGCTTTAATATTTAGTCATCACTAGAATGATACTTTGAAATAGGATAGTGTGTGGGAATTTCCCATATATTCAACATGATTACTTTATCACTCTGTTCTGCTCCAGGTCTGTTACTCTCGAGAATGGGCTCTCCCGAATATTGGCATTTGTCTCCAATGCATGTACAATATTAGGATCTCCAACATTCTGGTGGACTCAAAGCCCTCTACCTTATAACCTTCTAGAGTACGCAACCCAACTTGGATATAATTCTATCCATGATTCAAGTTTTCTTGACCGTCCATACCCAAACTTTGCATCACAACATATACTGGGTTACCAAACTATCAGAATCATTAGATAACCTTAAGATTTTAAAATTTCATTTCACATTACTACCCAGTACCAAGTATTCAGCTTTACCCATGAACTTTCCTATACTTCGGTTTTACCAGAACTTCCATTTTACTGGACTCCAAATATCGGACCAGAACACTCAGCTCATATTTGCATCACCTTTTTCCTTTTCAAATGTTTTTAGTTCCTTGTATCTGGTACTCAAAACACTTACATTACGAGGTACTCTTTGATTAAATATTTCTCTTTACTTTTCACTTCTTGTGATCTTTTCAACTTGCTAGCTCTTTCCATAAGAGTTATTATATTTCACTTAGGTCCCCAAGTCTTATAGTCTTGGGGTGTGTTGTGAGACCACACAAGTGGGAGAGAGATAATGTGAGGGAGATGAATTTCCTTCACAATAACGTGAGAACATTATAATGCACTTGTGTTATGTGAATGCAATCACATAATATGAGTTTATTATAACACACTCACATTATTGTTTTATTTGTAAATTTCTAGGCCTTTGGCTTGGATTTTCCTTGGGATTCCAACCCAAAGTTTTGGAGTGAATTTTGAACATCCAAAGATGTGTTTTTGCAAATAGTAAAAAAATTGACATGATCTCAAGCGTGCTCCCCATCAAGTTTTCATGTGTTTCAATGTTAATTCAAAAGTATACCAGAATAATGTTAAGCTCTCTCTTAGCTTTCTAACCATGTATTTTTTTTATGTTCTGATTATGTTAAGGTTTTCATCTTTAATTTCTTTTATTAGTGTATCTATTTTTATTTCAAAAACCAATGTGGTATTTTTTACTTTATTTTTAATCGTTCATCAAAATTTCAAATAAAATACATTTTTAGAAACTAGACTCCATTTTACATGTATTAAAAAAAAAGATTTTTGATTAGTTTTTAACATTTTTAGGGAGAACACTCAAATTTCTATTTTTCAAGATATGTCCCCTTTTAAAATTAGTAAATAATCATATATTCATTAAAAATTAACAAAAAAATCAAGCATAAACTACATGGTGTTAGCTAATTTCTCACCAATGCAATTTTTGAAATACTAAAAAAAAAGTTAACATTTTAGGGGGGCCACACCAGACACTATGCTATGTTTTTTGAAAAAAATAAGACCACATTGTGTGGCCCCCACTTTTTGAACCACTTAATCTCTACCATTTTAAAAAAATAGTAGTGTAGAAAGTAGATTGAGAGCACTATGACTCTTGTTTTCATTGAATCTTCAACTTTTGAGTGTAACTATCTTCAATATCTCATCCAAGATCAGTCTTTCTTGATTTCAACAAAAGGGTGGCCACTTAAGACCCTTTTTTTGTTCCCCATATATATGCACTTACCCTCGGATGAGTAATTTTAGATGCATGCACTCAAATTTTGAAAATACAATAAGAACAAAAATTGTAGTACTCTAAATCTAGTTTCCAACCTACTAAATTTTAAAAAATAGTCAAGATTAAGAGGATGAAATGTTGCACACACACAATTATAGGGTTCCTATTTTTCTCACTAAAATATGACATAGTATATGGTGTGCTTTCCCCTATATTTTTGTTACATTTAGTATTTTTAAAACCAATTGGTAGAAATATAGTTACGATTGACTACTAGAAGTTGTCTATGTTTTGTACTTTTGTATTAACTTTTTGTGATTTTTTAAAGTAAAAGTACCTTTCAAATTGTATCATTGAGTGTGCATGTCACATAAATTGCACAAAAATAATCAAAAGAAAAAAATAAAATATTCAATGTACAAATAATGAAGAGTAGAGAAATCCTGCATTTTTTTCAAATTTTTATAAGCAAATCAAAATTTATAAAATAAAATCAATACACACATGTATCTAAGGAATATAAAAACATTAGTAAAAGAACTTAAAAAAATATGTTAATTTATCTCAAATATTAAAAAACTATATGGTTAGAAAGCTAAGAAAATGTGTAAAATTTAAATGGAATTTTTATTAAAATCGTTATACAATGTGTAAACCTGATGACATGCAATTTGAGAAACTCCATTGAAGCTCAAACACACATGAAATGGAGGAAAATTAATAGTCCAAGTCTTTAGGCTTGTTATCCAAACCTATTCCAAAGAAAAAAGGATAGGAATTTTTTGACAAAGAAACATGATCATATTTTTAAAATTTAAGACATGGGGTAAGTGCCCAAAGATGAGGGGTCAAAAAGGGGTCTTAAGTGGCCACTCTTTTTCTAAAATTAGGAAATACTAACCTTTGGATGAGAAATTGAGGATAGTTAAACTCAAAGTTTTAAGATGCAACAAAAAAAAGGGTTGCAGTGCTTTAAATCTACTTTCTAAACTACTATTTTTTTTTTTTAAATGGTAGAGATTAAGGGGTTCAAAAAGAGGGGCCACAAAAATTGGTCCTATTTTTTTTAAAAAAGTATAACATAGCGTCTATTGTGGCCCCACTAAAATGTTAAATTTTTTTAGTATTTTTAAAATCACTTTGGTGAGAAATTAGCTAACATGTAGTTTATGCCCAATTTTTCCAATAATGTTTTAATGAATATATGATTTTATAGTATTTTTCAAAGTGGACACATCCTAAAAAATAGAAATTTGACCATCCTCCCCTTAATTTTTTTGAAAACTAATCAAAAATAATTTTTTTCAATGTGTAGAATGGAGTCTAGTTTATAAAAATATAATTTATTTGAAATTTCAATGAACGATTAAAAATAAAGTAAAAATAGAAAACATTGGTTTTTGACAAAAATGGATGTACTGACAAAAGAAATTGAAGATGAAATCCTTAACATAGTCAAAGTGTGAAAAAAAATTACATTGTTAAATAGCTAAGAGAGAGCTTAACATTACCCAAGTGTTTGTTTTACTTGACCTGGAAACACGTGCAAATACTATGTGAAATTTTGTAGAATATGAAAAAACATGTTTTTAGGCATTGAAAAGACAGTCCAAGCCTTTGGGTCAGAAATCCAAAGCAAATCCAATCCAAAGGCTTGGGGATTCCCAAAGTAGGACAAAACACAAGTGCATTATAACGTGCTTGCTATGTCACAACTTTGACATAACACAGGTGCGTTATAATGCACTCATGTTATTCCTCATTTTATGTTTTTGTGTATGTTTGTATAAATGCATGTTTTATGTATGTATTTTTTTATATATGTGTATATGTATGTATTTTTGTATATTTGTATGTATGTATGAATGTATGAATGTATATATGCTTGTATGTATGAATGAATGCTTGTATGTATGTATGTATGTATGCTTGAATGTATGTATACGTATGTTTGTATGTATGAATGTATGCTTGTATGTTTGTATATATATATGAATGTATGTATGTTTATATTTATTTCTTATGGCATCCAATTCCTTAGAGAAAGTATTCACCATTAGGAGGGGTCCCAAAGTGGCTTTAAAAAGTGTGTCAAATTTATACACCAAAATGGTCAACTTGAAGCTCTAGAGTATAGGGTTTATGGTATTAAGCTGATGTTTTAGGGTATAGGGATGAGGGTTGAGGGTGTAGGGTTTATGGTTTAAGGTATAGGGTTGATGTTTGAGGGATAGTGTTCAGGGTTGAGGGTATAGCATTAAGTGTATAGGATATAGGGATTAGGGTTTAGGATATTTGATATAGGGTTTATTGTGCCCTTAGCACACATGTCCCATTCAGAACGAGGACCCTCTCTTTCTTTCACCTTGCTGGGTCACTTTTGTCACCACCTCATTTTGTGTGCCCCCATTTTTGGTGTTCCATATGGTTAGTGTACCTTTATGGTGTTATCTCAAGTTTACCATTTTTCATCCCTCCAAATTTTCTAAGTCCTAGGTCCTCATGAAGTTCCTTTGACAGTTTTCCTCTGCGAGCATCCTTGAGGCCCTTTGGGTCCATCATGGCAGGTTTCCCTTACTGAATTTACCTGTTGCATTTGTTGTTTCAAAATGTCTAAATGGATTCATCCTTTCATGCCCTGGGGGTCTGCCACCTTAATCATTTTCCTCATAGCTCTGAAAATTCAACTGATCATCTTTCATTTGCAATGGGCCTGGTCCACCAGAGTTCCCCACCCAGGTCTTCGTTACACTTTGGATTTTCCTGAACAACTATCCTCCACCAGAGTTCTGCCCATCAAACCCTAGGACCCTCTTTACTGGTGATTTTCTGCCTAACATTTAAAATGACCATTGGTTTGCATCCTTCCAACCTTTGGGTTCCAGATCCCTCGCAGTCATTTTCAAAATTTGAATTCACCAACTTTTGGGCTATCGTACAAGCATTTATTAAGGGCATTTAATGCTCTTGAAATATATAAATAGGTCAGTTTGACCTACCATTTTCATATTTCAAGTTAGCCAAAGCAATCACAGTGACCCAGAGCCTTCATTTCTCATCACCCTCGAGCTCGCAACCTTCCTTCGTTGTTTCTTTGCAGATTCAACAACTTCATTCATTGGGTTCTTGCGATAAGTTGGTCGTCCACCCTCCCATTATGATTTTTGGTGATTCTACATTAAAGTAATGGATGAAAAGGAATAAAAATGCATTCATTCAATAGAGGAAAATGAGGTTTAGAAAACCCATATGATAAAATCTTTAGAAAACCATTAGATCACTCTTGAATTGACTCTAGAACTTCACTTCCCTGACGTCATTCTTCACACAGAGCGATGTAACTTCTAGGCTTGAGACTACCCTTTGCCACTGATAAAGCATCAAAATGAAAACAACCTCAAAATGGCGAGATGCCTTCTTAGGTCCACGATCCCATAATGCCCCTACCTGTTCACTATTTGGACTTAACAAAAATTGAACTCCCTACCTCCATCCATGATCTCTAGGCTTGCTCCCAAGAGATTTCATCCTTGGGGTGTCATCTATCATTGGCTGCTTTCAAACGACATCTTGGCTCCATCCACTTGATCCCCGGCATCTGCCCTTTAGTCCACCTCCTGAGTTAGAAGATCAAACTCCCACATCCTTAGTGATCTTTGGGTCCCGGTTTACAAACTTCCATCCACAGACTTTCGTTGTAACATTGCAGTTTCACATGGCTATTGGAGGGCTGATTTCCGCCCTTTGGGTCCCGAACATCCGAATCCCATGTGGGTAAAATGATAAAGCCTAAGTGTCCCCGCCTTCACTGAATCCACTCCACTGGACCTTCATCATTAGGACTCCATCTTGTCTCAGTTGTTGTAAAAAGAAAATAAATCCCATCCTTTTGATCTTCAGGGCCCTCTACCTCAATTGTTGATAGAGATCACAATGAAGAAAATATGGAAGCGAAGTTTAAATCTGGGTCTGGTTTGTCAAGTTTCTCCCATCGAACTTCCGCTCATTTCCTACCATTTCCAAATGGCCATCCTCAAGTGGCTTCTCGTCCCCTTTGACTTGAGTGCTTAAGCAATCAAAGGAGTTATGCCAACCGTCCTTTAGTCTCGTGGGTCCCAGACTTTAGAACTCCATTTGTGGAACACCTTTTCGCTAGTGCCATTTCCAAACAACAATCCATAGATGGCCTTCCCTCCTCTTGACTTCAAATGCCCCAATTATGGTCTAGATACCTTCCAATTTAGAAAAAAACTTTGACCCACATATTCAAATTGGACCCTTTCGCCAATGGAATGTTCAAAGGTGAGAGATACCATGTGGATTGCCCTACCCTATTCACCCTTCAAAACTTTATTCTTGCAAGAGAAGTCTGACCCCTAGGACCTGGGTTGTCCAAATTCCCTTCAGTAAACTGCTAATGACCATATAGGATAAATGTTAGATTTCTTGATTTCCATATTGTCCAATCTAACATTTTTTTGTAGGGATTTAACTAACATATTATGTTTCATGCTTGATTGTGCTCACCTTGCCTTTGTCTATAAAATATATGGATTTAGGTGTAGGACCCTTGGGGGCTGCCACAAAGAAAGAAAAAGGAAAGAAAACAGGCAGAGCTCCTCACGAAAAAGAAGACAAAGATCAAATGAAGTACCAGTTCCAAGGGGAACCACTACATTCCAAGGTCACCACAAAATGGAAAGAGATTACAGACACCAACATTGGGCATATTGATATAGATGAGTTCAAACAAAGGGTCAGATTCAATCCAAAAATAGATAATGCAAGGTTAATCAGAGGCAGCGAAATTGCTAAGGATGCAGGCTTTGCTCCCTCTCTAGTTGCCCCTAAACTGGTAATGGCTTGCAGGGAAGCATATCAGCTAGAGACCTAGACAATAGTGGAAAAAGATGGAAACATTCTAGCTAACATGTCCCCCAAGGCAATAACAAAGACATTTCACATCCCTACCTTTGGGGAAATGGAGATACTGACCATTACAAATTGTAAGGAAATGTGGGATGAAGATCCCTTACAATGTAAGAAGATTATAAATCAATATTGGCTAAAGGAGTAGGCTAGTGCTGTGGAAGTTCCCCAGGAACTTAACTTTACTGCAATGATTTCTATGAGGACTACCATGATCTAGTAACCTTGCTAAGTAGTGTAATGGGCCTTCCTCCTACTATGTACTTTCAAGAATTGATGGTCTACTTCGTTGAAAAGATTTTATGTGGGGAGGACACCACATTCTATTGGGGTGATATAATTAGTGACTACTTCCATGAACAATTCATGGCTATTAAAAAGACCTCCAAGTTTATATGACATCCTATCTGGTCTATTCATTGGCATAACAGAGGCAGTATAGTGGCTTCTATGTAGCAAACATTTGGTTAGGATTTCCTATCCCCTTTCTTTCGGCCAAGGGATGTACGAACTCCATACCTCGCAATGTGTAGGAAATTTAGAAAAGGAGTTGGCTGAGTATCATTTCAGACTTCATACTGCCAGGCTATGAATGGATCCTTATGGACATATCACGAAGGCACTAGGACCCGACTATGCCCATAACACACAACGTTGAATATTTCTTAGAGAATTGAAAAGATGACAAGGAGGTGATGATGAGGCATTATATGAGGATGACCACCTACTTTGTGAAGAGGTTGAACCTATTTCCTGTGCCCGATCAAGTAGAAGAATATGAGAGAACGATTATGGATCCTTGATATGCTGCAGTTGCCAACTTGTCATTGCCATTGATAGATTGGGATGAGAAAGAGGTCGATGACCTCAGAATTATAACCAAGCCCATTGAGGCTTGTACAGGAGAATGGGTCAATGGGAAGGTTGCCCGATTGAAGCAACAAAGGGTTGTCCTGACTTATGAAGGGCTTGAAAGTGAGCCAAGTGGGACAGATGGTGGGACAACTACTACTTCAACAAGAGAGATTTCAAAGTCCCCTCCACTCACTCGCTTCAGGAAAAAAAATAGGTTGAGGAGCAATAGCCTAACTTGAAGGTATATGCAAGGAAGGCCTCAAAGGCTAAACCTTCCAAGAAACACAAAAGGTCAGGAAACACCACTGTTGTGCCTGTTATACAAGAATATCCACTCCAAGAGGGAGAGGAAATGGAGGCTAATCAACCTAAGTCCCCACTGACTACCTCCGCTACTACTTCTGCTCCACCAAATTCTCAAGCCATGGTGCTTACCTCCCCACCTGCAGTGGACATCTTGGCCCACCTTGCCTCTTCTTCACCAACTAGACCAGTCATGGTGGTTGATTCTTCCTCTACCACCACCTCTAAACTTTCTTCTATCTCCATGTATCCAACTACCTCCCTTTCACTGGCAACAACAACAATACCTATACCGACACCCTCCCTTCTGAAAGCATTCTCATGACATATGCGGAGTTCCCCCTCCAAAAATTTTGAACTGTTAATGAATCCAGCCATCCAGACTACCCTGGCATAGGTTCTTACTGGTGTTCCTATCTCAAAGCCCACAACTGAGCCTCCCGAAATGAGAGCCACAATGGAAATATCTGAGGAGTTGGAGAGATAGGAGAAGGAATCTACGAATGCATTGGAAGAGGAAGTAGATGACTACCATGAGCATCCAGAACATTAGCATCTACAAATTGATAAGGTAGTTTGTGAAGGAGAGGAGATAGAGTCTTCTGAAAGCGATGAGGAAAGGGACATCGGTATTGAAATTATACAAACATTTAATGCTGATTTAGAGGAGGAACTGGCTCGACAATTGAAAGATGTTGGAGAAGAAATAGAATGACCACCCTCAGAAGAAGGAAGGAAAGAAGATGATAAAGTGGAAGAAAGCATGGTACTTCTAATAGGTGAAAAAGAAGAAGGCCCCAAGCATGATGAAAATATGCCTCTCTTAGAAGGGCAGGAAGGACCAGATAAAGAGCACGAAGATGTGCCACCTCAACATAAGGAAGAAGAAGAGGAGGAAAAACCTGAAGAAGAGACTTAAGCTAGCAAGATTTCAAAGACTGAGCGACCCGAGGGGAATGAACATGAATAAGAAAAGGAAGAAAGAAATGTTGAAAAGGAAAATAGCCCCAAGGAGCACATGCCCACTAAATCCCCCATCAAGCACATGGTGTTTATCTAGGACTCCGATGAAGAAAAATAGGATACAAGGACAGAGAAAGAAACTCCTAAAGAAAAAGATATAGAAATTAGGAAAGATGAAGAGGAAGGTGATCATGAATCACTTAAAGAAAAGTCCTCGATGCCTGACTGGCTAGAAAAGCAGCTATATAGGAAAACTCCTACCCCAAAGGATCCAAGAACAAGATTGGAGGCCATATTGGGCCAAGCTCAGATCAACACTAAAAAGGAGAAAAATCCTAAGACTAGATCAAAGGTGGCGGTGGATGTCTCAGGATCCAGGACAGTGCAAGTAGCTACACCAATGGTGGGAGAAGAAGGAATTAGCTACAATGTCTCCACAATTGACCTGGGGGTTGCTTCAAGAGAGTAGAAGGTGGATCACCTTCAAGAATCTGTTGCCATGGCGGTGCATCTAATACAACAATGTAAGATCTCCAAGGATGAGCTCAAGGAACAGTTGGCTGACTTGATGGTGTATATCCAGCAATGGTCATCAGTAGAAGAACAACCCACCACATCTTCGGCCCCGCCATAGTTGCTATCTAAGGAACAAGTAGATAAGCTCGAGTAAAGGAATAACTTAGCTAAGATCATAGAGGACTGGTTCCGGTAGGTTATATATGTTGGAAAGATGGGCATTAGTTAGGTTGTTAGGACAACAAACAAGTTCTTGGAGCTACAAAGGTCTCTTGAGGGCACAAGAAAATTCTATACAGACTTCCCAAGAATATATGGGTCCACTTACCCAAAAAATGAGGCCATCCTCAAGCTGCCAAAGAAAACTTGGAAAGAGGAGCTCACATTCAAAGAGGATGATCATTGGCTCGTGGAGACATGGAAGATGGATTTTGAAAATCGAAAGGAAAGATTGGAGTAGGTACTTTACAAGGTGGATCCAGATATTGAACTAGGCCAAGGATGTTAGAGAAAATTGCATTCAATATTTGAAGCTAATGATGGGATATGATATGCCTATTGTCCAAATTGATTTGGAAAAGATAAAGCCTCATTTCTAGAAGAAAATGGAAGATGGAATGCCAGCCAAGATCACCAAAGATTTCATGAGTTTTACTACCCAAGCCTTCTCCCAATCTGAGCTATTTAGGGACCACACTACCAAGTATGATGAAGATTGGGAAAAGCTCACTGACTGATCCAAGCAATGGGGTTTCCAAGTGCTACAATCTTAGATTATGGAGATTGATAAGCTCCAACCACTGATCTTGAAATTCATGGAATATGCAGCTTTGAAAAAGTAAGAAGGAAACCCTATTATTAGTGAAGAATTTCTTATAGAATAGCTGGAGCAAAGGGGAAATTAGCAAAAAGAAAAAATTCTATAGTGTTGCCACTAGAAAACAAAATAGGGATAAGGACAAAATGTATTTTAAAATGTAATATATTTTGGGGGTAGGTAGAACCCTGGTTTGTAGTGAATCTTTGCCACACAATGAAAATCAATCTTGGCCATTCATTTTACTTTTTGGACACTATAAATAGGGGGTCTCCTCTCATTTTCAAGTGAGAGCTGAGTTGTTGCAATGACATGCTGCTGAAATTATAATATAAATACATTGACTTTGGTGGATTTTTGAGTTTCTTTGCATGTTTCATGATTCGTCTCCCATAGTTAGATGATTTAGATAGATTTTATTTCTTGTTATTCATAGTTTAGATTGCTTTGATATATTTAGTAATGTTGTTCAATGTTTATGAAGATTTTTGTTGTGTAGATGCCTTCCTCGTCAATACTTTTTGCTATTTACTATTGGTAGATGGCTGTGTAAAGTTAGACTGGACTTAAATTGAAAGTTTCCCCACACTTTTATCTTTGTTCATGCATTCATATGGTGAATGAATGGTAAAATATTTTTAGACCTTAGAAGATAGCACAAGTTTCATGATACTATGAATTTTATAGTTAAGTGGAATTATGTTTCAAGGAACTTGTCTGAAGTAGAAACCTCCATGATCACTATTCATGGTTAGTTGCAGATCTAGGAACTTCTTCTCTTCCCTGCCCATTTTTTCCTTTTTTTTAGAAGTAGCCTATGCTAAGGTCTATTGCACATTGTAAAGCAAAAACTTAAGAAAATATTAGAGTTTGTGATTTTTGTTCGAACATGCAACAATATGCACTTTAACTTCCATTTTAGAAACTCCTCCCTATGATTCACCTCTCATCCAGCTAAGCATGTAAGTCTACCCTGTGATTACCAGCAAAATCAAATTGAACATCAACTAAGGGATTCCATGCAAGTCATGACCTGACACCCGAGAGACCTTGGGGTGATTTTCAACAAATTGTTGTTGGATATTTTCTTTCAAGAGTGGTAGTGCATTTATGTATTACCTGTGTTGAGAAAGTGTGCAACAATACACATCAATAGAACTGGCACTAGAAGGAGGGAATTTGAGCTAAGTTGGATCAAGGTGATTCATTACTCTTCCATTTTGGGTCAGCATGGGCAAGGTTTCTTTTCTCCATCACTCATTGCTAATAGAAGTCACCTCTTCCTGACTGCATTAGCGATTAGCGATGGTGTGCTTTACTCGGGCATCACTAATTATTTTTTCATTTTATAAATATATGGGTGATGTGCAATGGTTGGAAATCTTGTAAAGCTTGGTGGGCCCGAATGTTTCATAAATTTTTAACTATGCAAAGGTGAAATGCACGGTAAGTATAAGGTGCACAGGTAAATTTCTTTTCTCGATTAAAATATTAAAAGCCTTTGTATATTAAAATTAAAACAATAATATTTCTTTGTTGGGGATGAAAGAAATAAAGGCCCGAGTAAATTATTTTATTGAATTGGATTAAATCTCTCCCATCGCTAATAAGTTCTCACTTCTTACACCAAAGTGGAGATATCTGATGTTGGGTAGCGATTTGTGCAACATGAGGGTGGGACCCCCATAGCTTGTGTTTAAATATTATCATTTGATAATATTTTTAACCAAAGGAGATGAATTTGTGTGAAAATTAAATAAAATTGTGTTGGAAAATATTTTAATATGTAAAATGCAAAAGATATAGAAGGCACGAGAGACAATTTTGTAATGTGAATATTTTATTCACTATGCAACCTGTTTTTGCTGGAGATGAGTTTTTACATAGAGGACCATTTTCATGCAACTAGGTAAAAGATGAATAGGTAAAAGGGGAGATTTTTATTACAATAAAGGGTTTTACAAGCCAACATAATATTCTATGCAACAAGCGATTTCTTCAATGTGGGTAAAAGGAAAACAAAGAGAATGATGACTTTTCACAAAGAGGAATATTTTTCTGTTGCAGGGCAGTGGAGTGAGAAGCAAGAAAATAGAGAGCAGGTTGAAGATTGTTCTACAAGAAAAGGCAGTTGAAAATCATTGAACCTAAATGTGCCAAGTGTCTTTTTCAAATGAACATTTAGGGTTTTTGTTTTTCCTTAAGTGTTGTCTTTCTACCTCATTCTAAGGACTCACAAAGAATATTGTAATAGGAAGAGAGAATATTTCAGAAGTTTTGTTTTTGGTTGGAGTCTATTAATATCTATGTAATTTTGATTACAATACTGGAAAAATAATGTTGAATGTTTCAAGTCTGATACTATTTTACTCTCCTATGTACTGGTTTTGAAAGTTATGAATAATATAATCAAGGTTATCTTATTTGTCTCCATCAGTTTTAGATAGATGTGTGGCTCTATTCTTGTCTATTAATTCAAAGAATTAATGTAGGTACTCGAATATCATAGTAAGTTAGTATTGAATTGAGTGCTAGGATGCTAGTAAGAAGTAAATGTTAAGACACAATGCTGAAATATTGTAATGCAACATTTCAGGGCTTCATATACTGTTAGGTGAAAATTGTTATCATATTATGTATGTGTTTGAGTTGACTCCATTTTAAGGATGGGGCATTGATCTAAGTGTGCTATTCATGTTACATGTGTTAGTTAATACAATAGCTTATCATCTTTTAAATCAAATATGAATCCCAGTTCCTTTGTGTGTTGATCTCATTATATTACATTTCTCATGTTTAAATTAGACATTACTATAAAGTTTTTCCAAGCCTTTATAGTATTGTGTCTATTAAGCAACTAAAGGAGAAACATTTGTTCACAATGTATTTGGTACTTCAGCACACAAGTACCTATAAACATACTGATTGGGATTACCCTCCTAGGTTTAACAAAGCCTGAAGTGCAAGGGAGGAAGGGGTATTTTATTCACTCTCTCATTCGTTGTCCATATCAACCCGTTGAGTCTAAATATGAGAGAGTGGCTACTCTTTAGGACTCATTTCATTTGTTGATTTGGGAACCAACGCATCAAAGATTGAAGTTAAGGCTTATGCCATAAAAAAATTGTAAAGTTTAAGTCATGGTGTTGAATAGAGTTTTTGTTTGAACGTTGATTGGATATCATCAGTTACATGTTACTTAAGTTATGGCTTAAGCCATTTTATTCAATGCAGTGATTGGCTCCTCAACCTAGGAATTACTAGCTCGACAAATAATGACTTTGATTTTTTCTAAGTTCAGAGCCTTTATATTTTTTCCCCACTATCCTGCAAGACCCATGGTGGACCTGACTCTTTATTCTATGAAATTATGGTGTCTTGACATGTGTCCCTGGTGGGACCAAGACTAAGACATGCAACCAAGAGATATCTACAACTAGGTTTCAAAGTGATAAAGTGACCAAGTGGCTCCTGCACACCTGCACCACTCAGGAGGTGACATCATCAGTTTCCTATGGGAATGCGAGAAGATGACATATTTATGGAGTGATGAGTGATGGCTAGTGGAGTATGACATAAGTGGTTAGATGCAATCCTCCAACTATTTTACTAGAGGGTTAGTGGGTACATACATCGAAATTGTGGGAATGTAGTATGATGACGTGTGTCCTAGGTGATATTAGCCAAAGGGCATCCAAATAAGAATATTCGCCTAGTCCACTAAGTAGAGATCTACAATGTTATTTCAAAGTATTTTGATATGACAACTACATTTTAAAGTTCAAATGGTTAAAGGAGGATCATTAGATTGTGGTGTAAAGAGAATATATCAATGGTTTGTATTTGAATATTTGGTTTTACAACAGCTAAGTAGTGGAAGTAGCCATAAACTGACACAAAGGATGAACTTAATTTTCTCAACCATTCTAACTACTCAATTTGATTGATGATAAAATGTATAGACAACACATAGAAGAAGGTGGTTAGAATGTTAGACATGGATCAATTGCATGGGGAATATCATTTAATGTGTATCTGATCTAGGGTTTGCAAGTTGCTGAGAATAGAAAATACATCATATCTAGAACAAGATCAAGCATACAAGAATATGAAACTAAATACCAATCAAAACCTAAGATTAATAGATGCTAAAAATTACAATTGCATTGAATGATGTCAGTGGTTGTTTGGCTTGAGGAGAGTTGGCATGTTGGAGAAGCTAAGTTAGCAAAGTTTAACGACTAGGTGTTGTATGGATAAGGAAGAGTAGTGTGAATAGTGAGAGGGTGTATGTGTGTGTTGCATAACAGAGGTGAAAGAGGTGCATTCTTAGGTTAAAGTAGAACCAATATATTTGCACATATGAACCTGTAATGTTGTAAGAGGTTGTTTCCTTAGAGAGATTGGGTTGGTGCTCAATCAGGTGTGTAGTGTACCTTGAGGTTGGTGCCTCAAAATATTTTCTTTGGTGTGCAGTGTACCAAGAGGTTAGTGCCTAAAACATTATCTTGGGTATCAATGTACTTGTAAGTGGGTGCTTACAAAACATATATAATATCTTTGATTGTGAGGTTGGATTTGAGGAGTAGAATCAAGAAAATTTTCTCACTGTGGTTTTTCCCTTCTAGGGTTTTCCACGTATATCTGGTGTCTTCTTATGTGTGTGCTATTTTTCTCAATCTTTAGTCTTGTGCACTATTTTAATGTGTTACATATTTGTATAAAATGACACCCCTCCTCTCAGTGTATTGGTGTTCTTTAAATAGATAGAGATGGAGAGGGGGACATAAGTGAGATAGAGAGAAACAAAGAGACACTTACAAAGAGAGTCATGGAGGGAGAGGTAGAGAGAGGAGATATAGACACTAGATAAGGAAGGAAAGAGGGAGGGAGAGGGAGGTTAGAGAGAGGTGAGATAGAGAAATATAGAGAGTGTGTTAGGGAGTGATGGAGAGAGGTAGGTAGAGAGGGCTAGGTGAGATAGAGGGAAGGAGGGTGGGTGGGAGAGAGGGAATGAAGGGAGAGGTAAAGAGGGATAGGTGAGATAAAGATAAGTAGAGAGAGAATTTTGAGATAAAAGGAGAGAGTGAGAGATGGAAAGAGAGAATGGTGAGATAGAGAGGAGAGACTGTGAGAGAAAGAGGGGGAGGGAGGAGAGAGAGAGATAGAGAGAGAGGGGGGACAAGTAGGGAGGGAGATATAGGTGAGATAGAGAGAGAAAGAGAGACAAATAAATAGATCATGGAGAGTGATGGAGGGAGAGGTAGATAGATAGAGGGAGAGGGGAGATAAAGATAATTAGATAGGGAAGGAGAGGTAGAGAGAGATAGAGAAAAGTAGAGAGTGAATGAGGGAGGGAGGGAGAGAGGTGAGCTAGAGAGGTGGAGAGAGAGTGGTAGGGAGTGATAGATGTAGAGGTAGGTAGAGGGGGATTAGGGAGATAGAGAGTAGAGAGGGAAGGAGAGGGATAGGTATAGAGGTAGAGAGTGGGAGGTAAGATAGAGGTGAGAGAAAGAGAAATAAAGAGAGAGTGGTAGGAAGTGATGGATGGATCTAGATAGGTAGAGATGGAGAGGGGAGATTTAGAGAAGTAGAGAGGGATGGAGAGCTAGGGAGGGGGGGAGAGGTGAGATATTGAGAAATAGAGAGAGTGATGGAGGGAGAGGTAGGTAGAGAGAGGGATAGGGGAGATAAAGGTAAGTAGAGAAGGAAGGATAGGTAGAGAGAGGGGAGATCAAGAGAAGTAGAGAGGGAATGAGGGAGGGAGGGAGAGGTAGGGAGAGAGAGAGAGATAGTGAGATAGAGAGGTTAGAGAGAGAGGAACAACGGATGGAGAGGTAGGTAGAGGACTGGGAGATAGAGAGTATATAGGGAAGAAGAGAGGAAGAAGTATGGAGGGAGAGAGAGGGAGGTGAGAGAGAGGTGAGATAGAGAGTGATAAAGAGAGTGGTAGGGAGTGATGGAGGGAGAGGTAGGTAGAGAGAGGAAGATGGGAGATAGAGAGAAGTAGAGAGGGATTGAGGGAGGGTGATAGAGAGAGAGGAAGAGGAGGAGGTAGAGAGATGCAGAGAGGGAAGGAGGGAGAGGGAGAGAGAAGTAAGATAAAGAGAATTAGAGTGGGAAAGGGAGAGAGAGAGAGAGAGAGAGAGAGAGAGAGAGAGAGAGTGTGTGTGAGAGAGAGAGAGAAAGAGAGAGAGAGTGAGAGAGAGGTTGGGATAAACAATGACTCAAATAGTGAGATAGAGAAATGATACAACATGCCAATTACTAAAATTTGACCTCCTGATTATTGAAATTTGACATGTTGATTATTGAAATTTGACTATCTAAAAAATTATAAGATCTTCCAAAAATTAGAATTTTCATTATAATTCCTAGAGATTTGAAACTAGTTTCAAATATCCTGAAACTATAAACATGAAATATAACTTAAATTATAGGGAATTAAATGTTCATATAGACCATAGAGATCTTTCATGTATATAGTTTCCTTGAAAGACAACAAGAAGAAAGAGAGAAAAAAAGACAAGAAAAAAAAATCAATGTGGACTAAAAAGTGAGCACACTATAACGTGCTCGTGTTTTGACAATGCATTCACAAAACACACTCATGTTATAACTCGAGCGCATTATAATACACTCACATTATAACGTTCTCATGTTTTATCTTGATTTGGTAATCCCCAAGCCTTTGGCTTGAATTTTTTGGATTTCTAACCCAAAGGCTTGGAGTTCCTTCCCAATGTCCAAAGACTTGTTTTTACATATTTTGCAAAATTTCACATAATCTCATTTGTGCTAACCATCAAGTTTTCATGTGTTTCAAGTTCGAGCAAATCAAACACCTAGGTAATGTTAGTCTCTCTCTTAACTATTTAACGATGTATTTTTTTCACATTTTGACTATGTTAAGGCTTTCATCTTTAATTTATTTTGTTTGTGTGTTCATTTTTTTTCAAAAACCAATGTTTGGTATTTTTACTTTATTTTTTAACCATTCATTGAAATTTCAAATAGATTACATTTTTATAAACTAGAATACATTCTACTCATATTCAAAAAAATTGATTTTCAATTAGTTTTCAAAAATTATAGGGGTAGCACGACCAAATTTTTATTTTTTAGGATGTGTCCACTTTCAAAATTAGTAAAAACTCATATATTCATTAAAAAATAATAGAAAAATAAAGCATAAGCTATATGTTGTTAGCTAATTTCTCATCAAAGCAATTTTAAAAATACTAAAAAATAGTTTACCTTTTGAGGGAGCCACAATAGACACTATGCTATGTTTTCTTGACAAAAAAAACACCAATTTCTATGGCTCCCTTTCTTGAACCCCTTAATCACTACCATTTTTTTTTAAATAGTAGTTTAGAAAGTAGAATCGAAGCACTACGATCCTTTTTTTTTTTGCATCTAAATTTTTTGAGTGTAACTATCCTCAATTTCTCATCCAAGATCACTATTCTTTGATTTACAAAAAAAGGCGGCCACTTAAGACCCCTTTTGGCCCCCCATCTTTCTACACTTACCCTAGGCTTGTAACTAGATTATGCTCAACATGACTAGTTCTGACACTCAAATTTGTAAAGAATGAAATGGAAATGAATCTAATAGGTGTTCAATATGACATGAGATCCCTTACTATCAAATACATTAAAGAACCTACAATGAGATATGTATCAATGATGATAGGGTACAAGATATACTTTACAAATAGAGAGAACTTTATTTCTGCAACTGTCATCAACACTTCATATGAGATGATAAAGAAAGGTGTTGATTATGATTTCAATGAGTTGTTAAGGGAATGAATCCTAGAGAATTTTTAGAAGACTAAGGACTCCCAGTACCCCTTCAAGTTTGGTACCTTGAACATTTGTTTACTATTTTACTTTCTTAATGAGGTTCCAAAAACTAGGAACATAGTCTTGTTGAAGGAAAGACTAGTGGCTACTCAAATCAGAGATCACCTAATGAGATTAGATGATGAAGAATCACAAAATAAATCATTATGGGGATTCTTCAAAACCTTCCAAGAGAATATGCAAGCTAGAGAAATAATTCCAAAGAGATTAGTGGAGAAATATAAAAATGGCATTATCTTCATGGTGAGCAAGGATTGTTGCATAATGGAGGCTATTGAGCCTAGAATTGTGTGGATCCCAGAAATTGGATAAGAAGTTATAGAGAATGTAATTGTTGGTTTGGATGACCATAAGATTAGAAGGCCTAGAGACACCTTTGAAGAAAGATTTGGAACACATCAAAAGTCCAGTTTTGTGCACATGCAGTAGAGAGAGAAAATAATAAATAAAATTATTGAAAAGATGACTACACAAGTTGTGGAAATGATGGGCCTATCAAAGGACCAAGTGGAGAAAGCCAAAAGCATGTTTGGATCTTCATGAGGTGGGTCTAACATAAGAAGAACTAGTATAACATATAATCCCTCTTTAGTTACCCCCAAGTCCTCTAAGACTATCCCCTCTATCAGTAGAAAAAAGAGAAAGGAGTCAACCAGTACTCTAACAAAACAACAAAGTGTGCTAGTGAGAGAAAAGGCTCCTTTGGTGGAGTAGCAAAGTGCCCCATAGAAGAGGAAAGTGAAATTCAATGAAATGAGAGAAATATACATGAGTTTTGATGAAGAAGAAGAAGAGGAAGAATAAGAACCTATCACAAGAAAAAGAAAATTTGAAGTATCACAAGCACAAACTAGTGCAAAGAAGGTTGAGGTTGATGTTGTCGACATTGATAGTGAAGTAGAGGTGGAGAAAGAGAAAAATAAATTTGAAATTTATGTGAGGGAAAAGAAAGCTAAATCTGGTAAAGGAGAGAAGCCTCTAGAGGCTACGAAGAAAGACAAGACCCCTCCTATCTAGAAACATAGTATGATGGAACTTGATGCTTTGGTAAGTAGCATACTGGAATACAAAAATATTGAGGAGATTTTTGCAATGTACCCCACTTTAGATGATGCACACAAGACAACTATTGAGGAATCTAAATTGTAAGGTACATGATTTTTCTTGATGTTAATATGTGAAATAGCGAGGAAATATGTGTTGGCAACACAAGGGTAGACAACTAAGAGGGGGGGTGAATCAATTGTCATATAAATTATACATATTAAACTTATTCTCAAATATGATAAATAAACATGAAATCATAAACCATCACCACATCAAAAACACACATAACACCAAAATTTTTATGTGGAAACCCTATTAAGGGAAAAACCACGGTGAAGGTTAATCCACAAGTTTATAACCTGTTAAAAGTATTAAAAATGGGGAATGCACATGCATTTAGGTACACTTCCTAGTGCACACTGCTCAAATAAAAAAGGCTTACTTCCCAAAAGAAGACTTACTATCTTATAGTCACATTTGGATTACATCCGGAAGATTTTTAACTAAGAGAATAGCATCTTCTAATGCCTAATTATAGTTTCGGTTAAGCACATAAATTTTTTCATTTGCTCACTCTTCTTCACACTTTACTTTTTCCTTCAAAAGATTAGAACATTGTTTGCACACAACACACAACATACATCACACACCATACCATCAAATGGTATAAACAATTGATCATATATATATGCAACTAAGGATAACATCAACGACATGTTGGCCCAACAAAATATGCAACGTGTACAAATTGTCGGCCCAAAATAATAAACAATTTATCAATGTAGACCAAACAATGTCAGCCAAAACATAGTAAGGACCCAAAACAACATCCTCAAATACAAAACACCTTAAAAAATTATGCCATAAAGATCCGCAACATGCTACACTCACCCTGTCAGCCATAATCATAAAAAAACATGAACTCACAAAATAAAATCACCAATTGCGAGTACAACAATCAATGGGAACCAACAACACAGATAGAGAATAATCTAGAAACATCCACAAGCATCATGAATCACCATAGAAGCATCCACGACAACTCAAATTACTGGAATCACATCATCTTTCGTG
>VDFB02119777.1:0-12051 GCA_007258455.2 Sequoia sempervirens | reverse complement strand
CTGCCATTACATCTAGAAGGGCCAAAAACCCTAAGATTGACTGTCAATTCATCCAAATCAGAGCAGTTGTCCAGTGAGGCAATTTTTTTTGCTCAAAGAGTCGTACGGCCCCCAAGTCGTCATAAATGCGAAGGGTACGATTTTTAAAAAAAAAATATATATTTAAATCCGTTTGAAATTTTCTAAATTTTTTTTTAGAAAATTCACTTTATGAGTAGTGCATTTACAATTGCCACTTGCAAAAAATAGCAAAGTGGTCTTGATCTTGGCACATGCAAATGCCCAAAATAGGCCACAGAATCAAATACAATTTTTGGCATACAATGAGATCAATTTTATCATACCACTGATAAGTACATGAAAAATCGTGCACTTTCAAAAAAAACTGCACCCAAAAATGTTATCGTAGGAGTAAGATATGAGCTCCTGAAGTTCCCAAAATGAGGACAAAGCAGCAACACTTGTGAAAATCTGCAATTTTTGGAAAAAAAAATACTAAAACCAAAGTCTGATTGCACTACTATGTAGAGCACAAAAAACTAGCCCAAATAAAAAAAAAATTGCTTGAAAAAAAGAGCCAAAATGATTGAGTTATGAATCTTCAAAGTTTGCCTATGAAAACCAAAATGCGAACCATGAGGGGGCCAAAATTTTTTTAGGCTGCCGACATATTGCTGACATCAACAAAGTTACTAGATTAAATTTGATGGTCTTTGGTCTGCCACTAACTACAATCAACTTAAAAATTAACATTTGATTGAGTGTCACCTGCTTGCATAGGTCGAAGGAATATTCAATGAGAATATTCTGAGGAATTTGTCACCGCTGTTGTAGACTTGACCACTCGAAATATGAAATGCCAGATTTATTTTTAGGCAGTTAGTTGATTAGGCTGACCATTAGAGGATTTTGAATGGGGCCACGGGGGCCATGGCTAATAGGCCACATGGCGTCTGCAGAGGAGGACAATACCCTAATGCGTACAATGTAGGTATTGTGCAAAAAAAAGTCTGCAGAAAAACTTCTCCAGCCACTTTTTTATTTTTTATTTTTAAATAAAAAACTTTTGCAATGCAAATTTAATCTACAGAAATTGGATTTTCTAAAAAAAAATTCAAAAATTTTCAACTGATATTTTTAATTTATTTTTGAAAAAATTGTACCAGCGTCATAATGACGACTTAGGGGTCGTCTGGCTCTTTGGGCCAAATTTTTTTGCCTCACTAGACAACTGCTCCAAATTGGATGAATTGATAGTTGATCTTAGGGTTTTTGGCCCTTCTAGACGTAATGGCAGGGTCGGATTGACCCAAAAAGCTCCAAAAATGTAGCTACCTTATGAATCTGGCAACCACTCTTCAGCTTCAAACCCTCATAGATTTAGCCTCGTATGTCCGATTTGGACGAAATAAAAGGAAAAATCGACTTTTTCAAACCTTCTGAACACAATGGTGAGCTTAGATTTGCACCAACAAGCTCCAATGTGAACATTCAATAAAGAGCCAAAAATGGAACCTCCCCAAATCTGGTATCTCTCTTCAGAAAAAGACTCTCTAATGGCACCCAACCTGCTCTGATACTATGTTAGAATTGGCTATGGATGTCAAGATCTAGAGGCTAAATGGAAAGCACAAAAGAAAGAATAGAATATGACAAGAATAGATCAGATTCAATGTCAATGATATAATTAGTTGTATAATGAAAGAGAACTCTTTGGTTATATAGCCAAGCAGAGAACATAGAAGGCATACAGATTACAACAAACTATCACTCCACCTAAAGTGGGAAAGGATAATGTGATAATCTCCACAAAAGGTGGATCACCCACAAAAGGTGGAGAGATGATCACATGATGTGTCCACAAAAGGTGTAGATGTAGTCACATGATGTGTCCACGAAAGGTGGATGTGATAAAGTAATAACATAAGTCCACCAAAAGTGGAAATTCTCCAACTACCTCCTATGTGGTCCCTAAGTAAACTTAACTAAGGTGTAATTATGACCTAGAACAAGGTACAACACTTTTAATTACACCAACAATGTAGATGAAGGATATGATGAATATGTAGACGGGGAAGATAATGGATATCCTTTGTCAGAGGTAGCATAAGGATCATTATTAGGCACAAATGAAGGTGTAACAGGATAGCTCAGAGGGGTAATTAGATTTTGGAAAGCAGTTGGGGAAATCTTACTAGAAATGATAGGATCAACGGGATCTATGTCATATACCTCTTGATCAACAAGAATCTTTTTATCGTTGTCAACGTAATTAGGATTCCCCTTGACTACTATTATTGGTTCCATTGGTGAAGGATAAGGATTCATGGTGTTAGATTACATGGATAGGGATTGAAAAGATGGGAATGGATGATTAGAAGGAAAGAAAAGGTGATGAAAGGATAGATAGGATGGATTTGCAAGATGGAGGAATGGATCCTAAGATTTGTTTTGACATCAGGAGACCTTGGATTTAGGGTAAGTTTAGATTGGGATTGGATTAGAGCTCAGATTAGGATTGGATTGAAGCTCAAATTATGATGACTAAAGGATGTCATGGGATTGATTCTACACCAGGTTTAGGGGTATAACTAGATGACGTAAGGTGACAATCAGATTTTTCCAGATTTGGCAGTTTTCAAAAATTGTCAAATTTTTCCATTTTAGGAAATTTCATAGGGTTACCTTTGAGAGTCTGGTTTTTTCCCAAAAACTTCTTAAAAGTAAGGTAGGATAAATTTCCAACTAACATCTCAGATATGAGACATGCATTTTGAGTTATTAATGAAAATACTTTTTCATAAACTAAAAAAAAATACTAAATTGTGATTTTGAGGTTCAAGATGAAAGTTTGAAGCCCCAAAAATGTACCAAAATGGGGGCCAACCACTAAAAGTCAGTTTGGAATCCACATGCCACCTCATAATGGAACCACTTGTAAAATTTCAGCCCAAAGAGACACTTGAGTCAAAAGTTATGGCCTCTGAAAATTTCTGCATAAAAATCAAAATCCCTGAAAAGAAGTCTAGATGATTGGGATGGATGATTTGATGATGGATATGGACTCTAATGATGTTCTAAGATGCACCTATGTGATTTGGTTGATGAAAAGATGACCTTTGGAGAACAAAAATGGATCAAAATATAGATTACAGATGAACGAAAGATGTAAATGATTAGATGAAGGTCAAGTTTGCCCATTCAAGGTCAGGTTTACCCATGCAAGGACAAGTTCACCCATTGAAAGTTAGGTTTGCCCATTCAACGTCAAGTTTTCCCATTAAAGGTTAGGTTCGCCCATGCAAGGGTAGGTTTTCCCATTGAAGGTTAGGTTCACCCATTGAAAGTCAAGTTCACCCATTGAAGGTCAAGTTCACCCATTCAAGGTCAGGTTCACCCATGCAAGTTTAGGTTTACCCATTCAAGGTCAAGTTTGACCATTCAAGTTCAAGTTCACCCATGCAAGGTTAGGTTCACCAATTTAAGGTTAGGTTCACCCATGCAAGGTTAGGTTCGCCCATGTAAGGTCAAGTTCACCCATTGAAGGTCAAGTTTGCCCATTCAAGGTTAGGTTCTCCCATGCAAGGTTAGGGTTGCCTATGGAAGGTCAGGTTTGCCTATTGGAGGGTACGGTCGCCTATCTATTGGGTAAGGTCACCAATCTACTTTCAAAACCTTGGAACAGGGAAACAAACTCTCAGAACAAGTAGACAGATGATCGGATTGGGAGACAGATGATTGGATCAGAGAAACAGATGATCATAATGGACAAACGAATGCTCCAAATGGGAAAAAATTGATAGGAATGGATGAACGGATACTTGAAAGGGGAAAATAACTCTCAAAATTAAGAGAAAAAAGCTCAAAATGGGTGAATGATTACTCAGAACGAGTGAACGAATGATCAGAATGGATGAACATCTACTCAAAATGAGTAAACGATTACTCGGAATGGAGGCTCAAAATGGATGAATGTTTACTTAGAATGAGTGAACGGATGATCAAAATGATGACTATTCAAAATGAGTAACGATAGCTCAAAAGAGCTGAACAACTCTTGGAACAAGGAGATGAAAGCTCAGAATGAATGAACGAGTGTTTGGAATGAGGAAACGAGCTCTTGAAATGGATGAACGATTGGTCAAAACAAGTAAACGAACACTCAAAATAGATGAATGGATACTCAAAATGAGTAAATAGATGATTGGAATGAATGAATGACTCTTGGAATGAGGAGATAGATGCTTGAAATGGATGAACAAATACTCAAAATGAGTAAACGAATGATCGAAATGGATGAACGATTGGTCAGAATGAGTAACCAATTACTTAGAATGAGGAAATTATTGCTCTGAAGGGGAGGTAGACTCTCCAAATGGATGAAAGGATGCTCATAATGAGGAAATGATTGCTCGAAATGAGGTGAAGGGTGCTCTAACGAAGAAGTGGGTGCTCAGAACAACTGAATGAAGGGTGAAAATGGCTATTTGGAGGGTAGGTTCACCCAATTGCTGGTTAATGTTGCCTATTTAGTGAAAGATAGGTGGGAAATGGGTGCTCAGATCAGGTAAATGAATACTCAAAACAAGGGGATGAATGCTCAAATCAAGGAGACAAATGCTTGGAATGGGGAAAGGATAATGAGGATGGGAGAGCGAATGCTCAGAATGGGCTAACGGGTGCGTGAAATGACTAAAAAGAGTGCAAAAATGACTATTTGGAGGTCAAGTTAGCCCAAGTTAGAGCAGGTTCACCCAAGTGAAGGGTAGGTTCACCCAAGTTAAGGGTAGGTTCGCCCAAGTTGAGGTCAAGTTCACCTATTCCATGGAAAGATTGACAATTTTAATAGAAAAAGACTACAAAATGATTGAGATAGAGGGCAGTTTCGCCCCTATTAAGGGAAATTTCGCCCCTATTGAGGGCAAGGTCACCTTTGTTAGTTGAATTGGGCTTAATTTAGATGGAAATGGCTATGGAAAAGGACTCAAAGCACTACAAACAACCAGAAAGCACTAGTTTTTGCATAAAGAAGAAGTCCTTTAAATCCCTAAGGTATCTAGTTAAATAATTAAATACCTTACCCTTTATTCCCTTTTTCCTCAAAAAAATTAAATAAATAATACATTTATTTAATTCCTCACATGTCACATCCTCCATCACCTTTTTCTTAATCCTAACCCACCTCGTAATCTCTTCATTAGGAATGTGCACATGTCTAATCCTTGATTAGGATGTGTCAGATCCTCCAACTTTTACAAGTTGGCCCCTAATCTTCATTAGCCACTAACTATCTTCTAATCATTGAGCAGCTAATCCAATCAACATCTTAGTCAACTCTCCCATCCCCCAAGGAATTTTTAATTCCTTTTGTCTTCCCCATGTGAATTTAAAATTCACTTTTATTCCTCTAAGGATTGTCCTCTTCTCCATGTTATCACTAAAATGTCACATCACTCACATGGGTCAAAGTCCTACTTTTTGGGGACCTTATCTTATCCAAGGTACTTCTTAGCTTCTTTTTTGGGAACCTTGTCTTATCCTTAAGATCTCACAATCATGCGAATTTAAAATTCACATTTATTATTCCAACAACTTCACTCATTCCGATGACCCTCTCACTTGTCATCATCATCTTTAGCCCAAGGTACTTACAAGTACCTCCACATCATTTGTACTCTCTCTACCTCATTTGTCCTTATGACACTTCATCTCCCACATGGCAAGATGTGAGGGCTTGTGAGTCCTCAACTCACCAAAACCCTTTATCTTGCCCATGCCGGTAAGATCTCAACCGTCCATTTCTCTAGAGCTTCTTCCCATAAAATGAAAAGATTTTCTTTCATTCTACAACAACACATTATGCATTTTTCATTCAACAACTTGGAATCTCTCCAACTTCAACTCTCATCCACCAATTTTGAAACCTTGAAGCTTTCATTTCATCCATTTGGTTCATCTTCTCACATACCCACATCTCTCATTTCAATCTTCATTGTATCAAGATCATTTTGAATCCACTTGCATCACATCTTGCCATCAAAGGAGCACAAAAAATCAACAATCCAAGGGCCAACCAAGCATCCACTTGAACAAGGTAAAAATCTATTTTCTTTATCTTTATTTTGTTTGAGTTTAACTTAGGCTTATCTAGAGGTGTTAGGTGTTGTTTCCTTCATCATTGTACTTTGTTTTGCATCATCTAGACTAGGAGATTTCACCTAATTACATTTCTTAGAAATGTGAACAAGTGAAGTTATCCTATTCTAAGTGATGCAAAACAATATGCAAAGACAAAGAAAACAATACTAACACCTCAAGATAGGGCTATGTTAAACTTAAACAAAACAAAGATAAAAAAGTAGCTAAGTATACCTTGTTTAAGCTTGTTCCTTGGTTGGCCATTTTATCTTCAATACTTTGTGTGCTCCTTTTTGATGACAAGATATGATGAAAGTGGATGCAAAAAGATGAGGGTTTGATAAGGATTCAAATAATGAATGTGGGTAGTTGGATAAGTGCAAGAGATGGCTACAATGAGAGCTTGAAGATGCAATAATGGTGGATGCAAAACTTGAAAGCTTGAAAGAGTTGGAGTTTAGTGCTTGAAAGTTGTTGAATGAAAATGCCTTGTTTAAATGAAAAAGAAATCATCTATATTTGGGGGAGAATTCTCTAGAGAATTTGATGGTTGAGATTGAGCCAACATGGGAAAGATGAAGGGCTGTGGTGAGTTGAGAACTCACAAGCCCTCACATCTTGCTCATTAGTGATTAGAAGATAGTTACTGGCTAATGAAGATTAGAAGCCAACTTGCAAAAGTTGGAGGATGTGACATATCCTAATCATGGATTAGACATGTGCACATCTCTAATGATGGGATTAGGAGATGCATTAGGATTAAGATAAAGTGATGGAGGATGTGACATGTGAGAAATTAAATAAATGTATTATTTATTTAATTATTTGAGAAAACAGGGGGAATAAAGGAGTAAGGTATTTAATTATTAACTAAATATCTTAGGGATTTAGAAGAATTAAGGATATTAATTAAATAATAGCAATATTACTTAATTAATGCAAATAAAAAGATATTTGGATAAGTGCAAGTGTCCAAATTTAGGTGTCTATATTTTGCTCCTCTTTGAAATGGTGTTAGGTAGTAGCATCATTTCAAAGAAGATTAAAAGATAAGACCAAAAAGAAGATGGTTACATTGAAAAAGATGCCCCAGTCATCAAAGGAGTGACTAGGAAGGAAAGATAATGGGGGTGAAGATGAAGATTAGGGATTGAGGATGCCCCCTTGAGAGGACATGCAGGTTCACAAGAACATAGGTGTGCTCTCAAAATGGATGAGACGATGCAAGGGGATATGAGGAAGATGATGCAAAGTGATGTATAAGAGAGTATGATAAGTGATAGGAGATTGGGAAGCACAATTGGTTTTAAGGACAAAGGGGATGTTGCCCTAGTCAAACTACAAGCCCAAAATGGATTGAGGATGGATGAAGTGTTATCGATAAGGGACTGATATATCCTGAAACAACACAAGGATAAGGAAGGATACATTTTGATGATGATGATGAAAATGTTGTTGATGAGGGAAGGATACATCCTAGAACAAAACCAAAGGATCGAAAAGGATACATCCCAATTATGATGATGATGATTGGATCAAGGCTTGTAGCAAGGCTAGGAACACGACAAAAGAAGTGAAATTAGATTATTTGTGGTAGATTGAATAAATTAAGATTGGGTGGAGATGTGAGATGGACAAGAATGAAAACGTATGGAGAAATTGATCATGAAATGCAACCTAATGTGATCAAGGCTTTGACACTACCTTTTATAGCATAAAACATCAGTCACCGTGGTATGAAGAACTAAGGCAAGTCCATTGCCCAATGCATAAAACAAACACAACAGACAAGAAGGCTATTCCAACAACCCAAAGTCATGAAGACCTTGGTTGGGCCAGGAATTAGAATAAACACAAGCACAAGAGGATGCCCCAACGTAACAAAATCCTGCAGGAGTCTTGGTGGGTACTACACATGACAATAGAGAAGGAAAAGCAACAAAGAATAGATTAAGATGTCCTGATGTTACTAGTCAAACAACACCCAAGATACGATGGATGAAGGTGACTGAAGTGATGATAGGAGTCAAATGATAAACAAAATCCAAAAGTATGAAAACATCATAATCAATTTCAAACATCCTTTCCAAAAGATCAAGGGATGGATGGGATTGATGAGACTTATTAGGGCGATGTATCATATTGAGATCAAAAGATGGACACTAAACCAAAAGATCGAAGGCGATGGTGATACTCAAAACTGATTGGACCTACTGATACTAGTGGATCTTGTTTGTTAAGAAACAACTAGATAAGGGAATAGTTTGATGACACAACATAAGGGAGATAAGACATGAGACTGAAACACCCTAAAGACCTAGGGGCTTGGGGGCCGATCAAAGATTAGCCTTGCCTACATGAAAGTGTAGAGCCCTCGTAGTTCGATAAAAGGCTGACGAATGACCATGGATAAAAGTGGGAAGAGGATGATGGAGGCCTCAATGATGGATGACAAAGACCGGATGGACAAAATCCCTGGGGGTGGATCAAATGATCGATTTTGCCTATGTGAAAGAGCAGGGGCAACATAGTTCAACAAAAGATCGATGATAGACCATGGATGAAGGATGATGAGATAACCTCGATAAGTGGATAAAAGGATGAAACCAATATGATGAGACAAGATAGAATTGTTGGATAGGATGGGGGTGATCATGTGTAGCTCAAGAATGGGATAGTTATGCAAATCATCTAAAGATGAATTGAAAGGATGTCAAGATGGAGATATGAGTGATGAGAATTAACAGGAGATTGGAAAGATGTTCAAGAGAAGTGGGAGTGATGAAAATGAGATAAATGGGTATTAGCTGTATAAATGGCAATGATACCAATGACAAGGGATTATGAGATGGGATGAGGATAGAGATGAATGGATAAAGAGATACGGATGGGGAGATTAAAAAGATTGTTTGGATTGGTAAGGAGATAAGGATAGGTAGGAAGATAAGGATGGCGAGATGGACAAATATTTTTTGTTTGATGGATGGTAAGATAAGGATGGGGAGATGGAACAGATGCTATGATGTATGGATAGGAAGAAAAGGATGGGGAGATGGACAAGGATTTTTGGTTTGAAAGGATGGAGAGATGAAAAAGGATTTTTGGTTTGATGGTTGGTAAGATAAGGATGGGGAGATGGAAGGGATGATATGATTGATGGATAGGAAGATAAGGATGGGGAGATGGAAAAGATGATAGAATAGATGAATGATGTCTCCAAGGACTATGTCACAAAGACGGAGATGTCCCACTCTAGATATGTCATGTATGATGAGGCATGAGGGATTGACAATGAGTGGATGGGGAGATAAAGGAGATAAATGAGGGAGGATATGATGGATGGATGAGGGAGGTAGATGGACTGTAGCATGATGAGTGGAAAAGAAAGGTAGATGGATGTGGATACAGATTAGGATAGTGTGTAGGTGAGGGGAACGTATGCCAAAATGTTTCCAAAGCATGTATATATGTTTTCCCCTATTGATATCAACATCACAAGGAGGATGGAGGGATTGGGATAAATGAGATATGACAGGAAAGATGTGGAAAATAGGTGAGATGGAGGAGATGGGTGAAGGAGATGTAGTTGCCCCCAAGTGTGGAAGTAAGCAAGATGGGGGATTTACACATGATGCCTATTTACCATGTTTTCATCATGCTACTTATCCAAGGTGCTTATTTGCCATGTTTTTGCCATTGGACAAATTATTTCTCTTTATTTTTTTTTATTTTTTTTACTTTTAGATTTTTGGATTGTATACAGAGGGAGATGAATAAGGATAGGGTGTGGAGAAGTTTATTTAGAAGACATGTGATAAGGAGATGGATAAAGGACTCAAGCATCAAGTTTAATATGAGGTATTAAGAGCCTATATTGAAGCAACTGTTGGATGTTGGTACAACCTTATTATGATAAGTGTATTATGCAAGAGGAAGAATTAGAGGGATTTGATGAGGGAGATATGCGGGATAATGGATGGGATGCTAGAAAGTATATAGATAGAATGAGGGGGTAGGTGTGTGATGGGGTGATGAGTTCAAGACCAACATTGGCACATATGGTGATGGATGTGAAATGATAGGAGGATTAATGGATGGAGAATGTGGGAATAAAGGAGGAGATGGGCCAATGACTTTTGGGACATAGGGACCCAAAATAGATTTAGGAGATGGTGGATGAGAATGATTAGCTTTTGGATTAGCAACTTGGGATTATTTTACAAATTTTTCATGCGAAGGCATTGCATCTTTTTTCTTTGGGATCCACATGGTTTTGTTTTCTGCAATGGGATGGGTGTGAGGAGATGGATGATGTGGAGTGATGGAGGTTGGATTTTGGGGATGATATGTTTATGGAGAATGTGTAGGTGCGTGCCTTTGTTTATCCTAATTAGGGAATATGAGAGTGGGATGTTTATGATAGGTGATGGATTGATGAAAGGATGAATATGATGAGATGGAGGAAGTGATTGTGGGGTATAAGGGACCAAAATGGACTTAGTACCTGGAGGATGTGTGATGGTGGATGGAGGGACATAAGGACCCACAAGAGATGAAGGATGGGAGATGGTGGATGAAGGGACATAATGACCCAAAATGGATGGAGCAGATGTAGGAGGGATATGGATGGTTGTTTTGAGGTGATATGATGGAAGATGGGGGATAGCAACAAATGATTTGGTGGAGCAATGGGAAGAGCCTATATTGCATTTGGAAGAGACTCATTGAGGATATATAGAGGTTGTACCAACATTTTTGGATTGCAATGAATCTTTAGAGATATGTCCAAGACCTTGTGTGTAGGATTGTTCTTTGAAATCGATGGGCTCTAAAATACCTTACTCGTGAAGGCCTAAACCTTTTCCTTGATAGTTCATGTTATTGAGCATTTGATCCATGATAAAAAATTTGTTATTCTTGAAGAATGATGTGAGTCCATATTTAGGTGGAGGAGGATGGATGGTATATACTCTTTGTTTTTCTTCTACAAGGAGACCACCATAGAAGAATGTAAGAGTACCAAGGGAATATAAAAGTGGTGTGGGGATAGTAAGGTTAAGCGACAATGGAGGATCACGAGATGGAGATGATGGGATAACAACATCTTGATCAGGAGGAGTGAGTGGTAAGGGATCGGGAGAGGGATTATGTGAGATGATATCATCTGGATTTGTTATAGTGGGTGATAAGGGCTCATGAGATGGTGTGATCAGATTTGGAGTGTCAAGAGAATCGTGGGATGGAGTGGATAGAGGATTGTGATCTTGAGGTGGACTAGATGGGACTACAAAATCTTGATGTGGAGAAGGGGATATGTTGGTATGTTTTTTATCAGGCCCTTGGCATGACTCATCTTGTGCGGGTGGTATGATGACAGAGTGTTGAAGAGACTCCTCAAGTGGGGTAGATGGAAGGATGGGGGATTCATGAAGTTCATGGGAATGGATTTAGTGATACTAGGAGTGGGAGGAGTGGATTAGGTGGATCTAGGAGTAGAAGAGGGTGATTGGGTTTGGTTATCTTCGATGGGCTCAGTCGATCTTGGGGTAGGAGATGGGGGTTCAATGGATTTAGTGGGTTTGATAGGTGTGGTACGGAGAAGGGTCTCATCACTAGTGACCATGGATGATGGATTCAAATGGCATGGTTCCACGACTTCAAGATGTGGGGTTGTGGATGTCTTCTTTGTCGTAAATCCTTGGAAAACCTCTAGAGTGAGAATTGTGCATACTCTAGGCTTATATGGTGCAGTAGGAGAGGATAAGGGTTATAGATTGGTGGAGGATTAAGATTATGGGTTGGAGGACTAGGATTAGATGGAGGAATAGGATTGGATGGAAGACTAAGAATAGATGGAAGATTAGGATTAGAGGGGTGATTGAGATTAGATGAAGGGTTAAGGTGGGGATATTG
>VDFB02119775.1:74658-139526 GCA_007258455.2 Sequoia sempervirens | reverse complement strand
CATACTTGCACAAGACAGGTCACAAGGCATAACAACATTCCCTTTTAGCTAGATAGCTCACGATAAAACACATACTTATATATATTATAGCTATCCACCATGAAAGAAAATAGTGATTTCACATCATTCTTGGTTAACAACCAAATAGTTAGTATAGGCACTTACAATAGATATCAAATCCTTATCACTAGTCAAATACTACTCAATAAACTAATACTCAAAACTTAAACATTCAACGATATCAAATTATAATATACAAATTGATTATTAATGTATGAAAACATTTCAAGGGTCATGTAATATTCTAATCACAAAAATACAAGACGAGAATAACATTCTAAAATAATAAGCCTCTGGAATAAAGTTTCCCAAACTGACAACAGGTTTTTCCACATCGATTTAAAAGTCAACACAATAAAGCTAGAATGGAAATTTTAATTAACAATCTCCAAATTTGCTCCATGTCAATATAATATTCAACAATAATCGAACCCAATTTATTACGTTGCTTTCTAAACAAAGTTCACTTAATTTCACTAATTAAACATCAAAAGAATCATCACTCGAGAAATTTTGATTTAATTACAAACAACCAATTTATCTCCACTTTTCACAATTACACTCTATATATTACAAATTTCTTAAAACTATCCTAATAAAACTATAATCACAATACGTCAAATCTTCTATATATATATATATAAAATATATACATATAAATAAAACACATATTCCAAATTTATGCATATATAACATACTATCAAATTTATAAAATATCTTACCAAAAACATATACTCATTTGTATATATAATAAACATATTGTATACTATTATACTGTAAAATTCCTTCATTTCAACATAATAAAATCTTTTTGCCTATATACAAATTAAATTAACATAAATTAAAATTATGCATTTCTCCCTAATTATAAAAATTGCCTCTATTCACTATCACACAGACACACACACACACAGACACACACACACACAAACACACACACACACACACACACACACACACACACATATATAATAACAAATATAAAAAAAAATCCATTCAATTCATATATTAATTTAATTAAAATCTAATAATATACATATAACAAATATAAAAATAAATTAAAATTAAATTAAATTAGATTAAATTAAATAAAATTTTAAAAAATATAAGAACTCAAACTGTAGTAGCAGGTCCTTACAGAGGCTTGCGCCCAGGCTGGAATCCTGTGAGGAGCTAGCTGATACCTGGCAGCCAGAGGCTAAGCGCATGGAGTCTTCATGACTTCTTGTCTTGAGCAATCTCTGCCACCCGAGGGGAAATGGGGAGTGCAGGTGCCCTTCCTCCCCAATCTAAAAGTTAAATTTTTATTTTATATTTAATTTTATTTATTTTTTATTTTTATTTTTATTTTTTTGACATTTTTTATTAATAAATAGCGAATTCCATCCTAGATATACAGAATTGTACGCCGACGGCAATTCGGCCCTAGATTAATTTTCATAAATACAATTTTTCTTTTTTTAATAATATAAATGCTCATAAAATAATTAAATAGAAATAACGAATATATATATATATATATATATATATATATATATATATAATATTTTCAAAGATCAACAACAAAAGATAATATTGATACAAATATTTACATATATGAAACATATATATATCGGAATATAAAATCAAAACTTCATTTGTTTTTGGAGGGATTAAAAGCGTTTTCTTTCCTATTAACCCATAGGCAAATTGGACAATCCAGAAGATGTATTTTTTTTTTTGAAAACAACAATAACTTTCAGAAAACTAATTTAATATCTTTCATTACTTTTCAATTTAATCTAAAGTTTTATTTTCTCACAAAAGTCCTATTTTAACTACTCTTATATTTTCTCTAAAACAGAAGGCTAAAGGAGAATACAAGAGAAACCTGGAGTCCTATGCTGATTTGAGAATCTGATGATGCCCTTTTGATTTTGATGACCTCTACAATGAACTTCCACTTGAATCTGCCTCTCCAGAATTTCGTGCCCGAATTCGAATCCCATCCTTTATACTGAAATCCTTCCCAATTTAATGCAAGAGAATGAAAGAACTATTATTTTTTTATTTTTTTATTTTTTTTACAAAAACTCCAAAAAAACAATCTACTTGTGCAACTCTGTCTCCATAAAACCTCTGTGTCTCTCCAACTTCCAAAATTTTCAATTAAAAATAAAATATATTCCATTCCCATGCAAAAGCTCACCAAAAATCCTAAATAAAAGAAATTCTATTTTTTTAAAAGCGAGCTTTTCCCGTTAAATATCAAATCACATTCACTCTTTTATCTTTTTCATTCTTTTACTTATTTATTTTCCATTCCACAAGCATTTCTTTTGTTTTAATTTCTACTTTTACAACTTTTACTTGCAAAGCACATTATCTAATTAATTTATATAATTTAATTCTAACAATTATCTCAACAAGATAATTAATTAAAAATAATAAACACAATTTACTATTTAATTAACATTTAATAAATCCCATGATTTTTCTAAAAATAAATTAAATAATTAAATATTTAAATACAATTTATTCTAGCATTATGGGCACAAACACATACCCTTTATTTAATTAATTCAATCACCACTTATAAAACTACCAACATAGATAATGCACAATACCATACAAAATACCATTAGAGGCTTTTTGTCCCATCTTCCTCTTCCCATTCCTAGCCGCACTACCCAAGCACATCCTGTGGTAATGGAGGGTACTGCCAAGAAACAAAAAACTTTAAAAAGGTAATTTTTTGTAAATTTTGGTGCAATGTAGAGAAAAGAAAATTAAATTAATTGTGAAACATAATTCTTATCTTAATCATAATCTTAATCTTAATTTAATATTAAAATTATTTGAATTCAAATGAATATTGAATAGAATTATTTCATCAAATTATAAAAAGTATTCATAAATGAAATGATGCAGTTAAGAAAACCACAAAATAAGTTAAATTTCAATGAATGAAAATATAGTTCACGTAACTATAAAATAAGTTATTATAGAAAATTAAATATGACAAAAGGGATGAAGCATAGAGGTTTTCTATCATGAGTTTTCAAACATTATTTTGATCAAAATTTTGTTCCATCATAGAATTCTTATGGTCAAATGTCAAAATAAAATAATTATCATATATGAGTAAAGGGAACAAACAACAAAAAAACTTCAAAAGTTGAATGTATTGAACACAAAGGAAAGAAAACATGCTTATCTTTCTTGTCAATCAAATATCAATGCATGAATGATGATGCTTCGACAAATGCATTCTTGAATAGCGTCATGTTATTAACATGTAGCCTTTAGTGATACTGATTACAGAAGACTTCTTGAGAGAAGCAAACCATTCTAGCTATAACTTAAGAATACATAATTCACATTCTTAAACAATCGTTAAACATTGAATAAGTGAAAAAGGCTTGAGATATTATAGATTGAATAGGATCAGATGATCAACCAAGACTTAATCTCTAGAGAATGCACACATTTTGGACTAATTGTTAGTGTCTCCCTTCAGATTCGGGGCATGGACTAACCACCTCCTGTGGATCCGTTTATCTCTAACGTTTGTATCAAGTGTCAATCTTTTGGCACAACAGCAAATGTGTTCCAACAAAGGGTATCAGAGTCATGGTCATGGGTTCAAATCCCCTTGGGTGACATTGAGGGGGGCAATTTTTGACTAATCGCTAGTGTCTCCCTTTGGATTCAAGACATGGACTAACCACCTCGAACCGTGGATCTATTTATTTATCTTGACATTTATATTGAATGTTAATAGGTCAATTTTTTTAATACAACAACAAATATATTCCAACAACACAGCATCCAACTCAATTACAATGTACTAAATACTTCTACATCATCTCCTGCCATGACTAAAATCTTAAATAGTTAATATGTTTTCCCTTTGTGAGATACAAAAGAGTTTGTATATAATTCTTATAACTATTTTGTTGTATAGGATGCTAAATCCCAATGGTGTGTCCATTCCTGCTAATGGAGACTTCATATTTTTCAGACACATGTAGATGTTGGGATTAATGGCCACAGGGAAGACATAAGTACTTGAAATACATGAACAAAACTTGCAAGTGAAAAATGAAGTTCATAAGACATCTTTGTTTCTTCCCCTCATTACAATATATGACAGAAATTAAAGTAAAACTAATCTTATACATACTCGATTGAAAACTAAGATGGTTTCCTCTGCTTTAAAGGAATTTTTTTTCATTCTGCGAACATGATTACTTATTAAAAAATCCATTGCATTTAAAATAAAATGTTGCTCATTCAGGCAGTGCAACTATAAAGGAAAAAACAAAAGCTTTATTGTGATTTTGGATTGCTTTAAACTATACTAGCACTTGTCTAGAAGGGGTACAAGGGTTACACCGATAGAAAAGTATATGTAATTTAACATGCTTAGGAGACATTTTTTTTATTTTTCTTTGAGAATTGAAGCTCAAAATCTAAAAACGTACATAGAAAACGCCTTTGGCATGTTTTTCATATTGGAGAGAAGGAAACCTAAAGACTTGCTCAATCTAATTTATATCATTTAAACCCTCATTCTATGAAAAGAATCCCTCTTAAATATTCCATGTATTTTACATTTTCTTTTTTTGCTGACTCAAATATCTCAATATTAAGAGCAAATCATTGTTTTCAGGGAGAAGCAATATGCAATTTATTTATTTTATGATTGTTAAAGGAAAACTAAATAATATAAAATTAAAAATTAAAATTAACTCATAAATCATATTATCTTATAAATAACATACTATTTTTCTCACTAAGCATTATATAATTATTTTTTGTTCTTATAAAAAAATTATAAAATAATACTTCATTTCAAACAACATAATATTTTTGATGTTTTAAGAAATATAACTCAATAAAAGAAGATTATATATTTAAATGAGTAATTTTTAATATTTAAAAAAAAAAGAAATATAAGATATATCAAATAATTGTCTTCCAAATAATTTGTTTTTTAAAAATAAAGAAATTAAAATAAAATCTATTTTTAACTTGCTCGTATCTAATCTATACTTCTCTCTTTTTTAAATGTGTTCCACCGCCTACTGTCATTTTCATATTTTTCTCACATTTCACGATCCATGATATAATTATATAAGTAGAAACTTTTGACACTTATTAACATGTGGTATTCTTATGTAAGCCAAAGTCTAGTTGGCTAACAAATGAAAGTTGTTACAATGCATATAACCACCCAGTTTGAAAATGGAGAGAATGAAAGAAGGTTGAGCAGCATAATAAATTCCCACACATTTTTTAACGGTGGTTAATGTGGGCCACACCCTTTAGTAAGTGTGGTAAGGAATACGTGCCTCGATTAACGACACAATAGCAAACAACCTTAGAAAATTGTTTCGCAAAAATTGATGTGTTTAGGCGATTTCGAACAACAAACAATTTCAGAAAATTGTTTTGTGGGAGTGGTTTTCAACATGAGACAGGTTTTCAACTTTAGTATGTTGTATTAAATGTTTTTTGAAATAATAAAAATTCAAAAATAGAAAAATAAAATATTAATAAAATTTTATTTTAAAACTAGAAAGTGTTTTCTTGAATTAATATTAAGATAAAAAATATATATTGTAGAAAGAAAATAAATCAGAAAATAAACTTAAATCATAAAGTTGAAATATTTTTATATTTATAATCGAAACATATCTTCACAAGCAAAATATATTTTTAACACAAAAAATTAAAAATAATCAATGAAAATGCAAATCTAATTTAAGATAAGTGGACAAGTCATTTTAAATTGATTCCAAAGTTTCTTGACATTTTCTCAAACAAATTTCAACAAAGTGCAACATAAATACAATGAAATGGGAGCAACGAATTAAATTGGGCACCAAAAATTAAATAGAGCTTCATAGTGTTCTCTTCAGACTATTCTAGATGCTAAAAGTTCACTTTTCTAGATCCTCTTATATTCTTATGCATAATGCATTAAATTTTTGGCACCAACTTTGTTAACAAAAGTTGCATTCGAAGGACTAAATTGTTCAAAAGAATATGGTAACAAAAAATTATCAATGGTTGTAGAGAAATTGAGAACAAATCAATTAACATATCAAAATCTTTTAAAAAACCTTGTAAACATTTTGAATCAACAAAAATGCCTCCTATTTGTCTATATAATTTTAATAAATTACTAACATTATTTTTGATAAAATAAGCAACACACAACAACAAAGCAACAAATTACAATGAGCCACCAAAGGCAATCACAACTAGGAATGAAACACAATGGAATTCTCCAAAAAACAAGAGGCCCCAACAAAATAAAACAATAGAACAATAGAAAGCCTCACCAATCAAGGAAGTTTGAAGCTAAGCCTAACCAAAGAGCTCATAAGTGAAACTTGATCCAAATGGAACAATCTAAGATTCTTAGAAGAATCAATCTCATCCATCAAATCTAGAATATATTTATCCTTCAGGGGGGTTCCCCTCAAGACTTCAATAGAATATTCCACTTCCAACCCATTACCATGAGTCAAAGAGGATTCTAGAATCAAGGGGCTCACAATGTCTTGCTTTTCGCTTGTGGGGACCCCAAATAATTTTCAGTGGGGCTAATAGTAGAGAAACCCAAAACCTTCCCTTCAAAACAAGTTTTCTTGAAAGAATCTTTTAAGACTTGGCATGAGTGGGAAAAATTTCCAACTCTAAGATAGTGAGAGCACACCAAAGAGGAAGACTCAAAGTGAATAATCTTCTCCCACACACCTAACTTGGAATGAATCTTAATTTTATTTAGTAGAAGCTTACCAATCTCAACACACACAAAATCTTGCATAAACTAAATATTTCTTGTCTTTCATGACCTTCTCTAAGGCTAAGAAAGAACCAAGACCATTACCAATACCAAAAAATATCTAGATTCATCCCAAAATTCCAAATGAAGTGCTAGGAGACTTACCTAAATAAGAGCGGGCAGCTGAAATTTTCATTGGAAGCATCAATTTTGATTGTCCATCTTTTCAAAAAGAGGATATATATTTTCTAAAGAACCATGACCCACCAAGCATGACAATCTTTCTCTGCTCAATTTTTTGGAAGGAGAAAAAGAATAAACCTTTAGGCATAGAATCCACCTGCAGTTGACCAAAATCTTTCCATCTCTTTGAAACCCAACTATGAACAAAGTCAATATTTGGATAGGGGCTTGATAACCTCCCAATAAGAACATTTTCTATAGAAAAAACAAATTTTTCAACCATAGTATCAAGAATCCTAACCAAGAGGCAAGAGCCCACAAGGGAAATTGAGTCAAAGATAATTTTAATCCTCTTCACCTCAACCTAGACAAGAGCAACAAAATCCAAAAACCCATCAAAGAGAATCCCCTCACACAATATGGAAGAGAGGGTTCCCTTCTCAACAACAACCAAACCAATAAAGGAAGTCATCGCACCTATATCCACAGGGATATGAGAGGTCAAAGGAGATCCCCTCGTGAGAGAATGACTAAGGTCATTCAACCCAAACCCAAAGATAACATCCTTAATAGGATTTTGCAATACCTTGCTCTACCCTTCAAGAAACACTGAAGATGAAAAAACAACTAGAGTCTTATCAAAATGAAACCCCTCACATGAAGTGGAAGAGGGAGGCTCCTTGACAATTGTAACTTTCCCAAAAGGGAAAGCCTTCACACCCAACCCCACCAGGATGAGAGAGGGAAAGAGAAATCCCCTCCTAAGGGAATTCCCAAGGTCATTCGACCTAGACATAGAGAACACAAACTTAATAGGAATCTACAAATCCTTCCTTTGCATATCATGTAATGTTGAAGATAACTACTTCTAAAGAACTATTCATTGAACCTCCATTCATTCCTTAGTTGGGTCTTCCTTCCAATTATCCACACACCTATGAGCTTTCAAATGAGATTCCAATAGAATGTCAAGGATCATTTTTTTCTCCTTCTCAGCCCACTACATTTTTTTCTCCTTCTCAACCCACTCATTACCCCACTCGTCTATCTCATCATCTTCTAACTTACCCTGACTATCTTCATCCTCAATAGAATCACATTCTTTTTTTCTTATGTAAGAGTAAATGCTCATGCCATCACCATTACAAGCCACTAGTTTTTACTCCATCACCACCTTCATCATCCTAGATTTCATGAATTAGGAATATAATTAAACTTTACTAACTGACATTGTTATTTAATTGATTGTCACAATTTTTTTGTAACTTTCTATCAAGGCATTCTTGTGGTTTATATTTCATTATCACGCATCATTTCATTCCTACAATTGGGTTTGATCTAGAGGGAATCAAATTCAATCCCAAGAAATATGTCTAAGACTATATAGAGCCCAAGAAATTCATTAGACAATAAGCATTGAAACTTTAAACTAAGCAACTAAATTTTGTGTGACATCAATATTAATTCACCTTTATTTAATTTTCAAATATGTATTACAAATTTATTGGCCTAGCTATGATTGTACTTAGTTGTTTACTAATCTAATTAGCCTAATTATTTTTTATAAAGAAATTTATTTCTTTACAAATATAAACAAAAAAGATATCAAGGCCACATATATCTGGATAATTTTTTAATGGGTTTTTCTCTACTAGTGAGGAGAATGAACATGAAAATGAAGTTAAATTTTTGGGATCTTTCTCAAGTATACTTAGGTTAGAACTCTTTTAGGAGCATTTTAAAGTACCTAGTCGGTCCCATGATTTTTTAAGTATTGATTAAGCTTAAAATTTTGAGCTCCAAAATTCATACAAGATGATGGTCTCATTCATTTTAAACCAATGCTAAATAATTTACCTTTAACATTTTTAACAACATGGTGGTTGAACAAGAATCTTTCCCTCTGAAAATTATCCTTAAATTTATTGGTAAAAATATAAATTTAGTAGAAAAATTTGTTATGTTGGTGGGACAAATTACAATGCCACCCCAAATGTACCCCCTTAAATCTAAAAGCTAAAAAGTAGGGGATTTTGTTTACCCACAAATGTTTTATTTCATCCTATACAAAAAAGAGATTGTCTTAGACATCATGCTTCATGAAAATAGCTACTAAGCCCCTCCACAAAGTGGTCTCAATGCAATCCCATGACAACTAATTTAAGAACTATTTTCCTAGAGTAGTAATCTCATGCAAAAATTGCTACATGATAAATTAGAATCTTACCCAAGAAAATAAGAGTCACTACTTAAATTTTATATTTTTAGGGGATGCTTGTTATGTGGAGTTGGAATTTGTTTCACCAACTTAGAATATTTTAATGACATGTGTCATTCATCTAATGTTTCTTAGATTCTTTCCAATAAATTTAGGAATAATTTTTTATTTTAATTACTTATTAGCATTCCTTGTTGCTCTAAAAAAACCATGACACCAATAACTTCTTAAATTTTTAAAACTTAAAACTTTAAGCTTTCCTTCTACACAAAATTCATGGGATAACCTACTTGCAAAAATTCTTGAAATTTTTCAATAGCAGCCTCTAAAACATTGTAGGAGGATCCATCCATGGGACCACCACCTTAATATTTTAATGGAAGAAAGTTTGGTTTGAAAAATTTATATTTAAAAAACTTTAATTTTTTGAAAAATATTGCAGCATGTCAATTGTGTTAGTACTCAATTATAACTATATTGATAGTTGTTTTACAATTCCTAAACTCATGTAAAATAGTGTATGAATAGTGGGTTTCCTTTCAATATTCACATATACTCTTTTTAATCTAATGTTTAAATTACGTATTTTGTAAATTTATAATTGCTCAATAGTTTTGGAAAGTTGTCTCAACATTGTATCCTAATGCTCTAATTTATTAATTAATTAAAAACTAAAAAAAAAATTATTTTTGGTACCCCAACTTGGTGGCGTTATATAACTCCTAGCCCACTTATCAATAATCAAAGTTCTTAGATGCATTGGAAAGAACTACAAAAGGCCTAAGTAGAGTTGTAAGAAAAAATTAGCCAAATATGCCATAACCTCCTTGACCACCTAAGGCTTTCAAAAATGTAGATTGTTGAAATGTAGAAAATATTTTAAAAAATAGATTTTTAATATGGACTATAGACCATGTGAATGTCATCCAAATGTTTTTGGGCCTCTATTGGATCATAAGGAATCTTTGAATGGGTTTGAATATGTTATAGTGGAGCACCCAAATTGAGAATTCATTATTGATAGGGTATAACATTTATTAGAGCATCTTCTATTTTAGCAAAGGAGGCCATGCCAACTTGAGCATTGGAATTTGATTTAATTATAGCACCATTTTTAGGTCATTGTTTTAACTCATGGCTTTAATAAACCACTTTTGGTGTGTGGTTTGTGGTTTCAATTTTTTTTGTTTATTGGTAGTTGAGGATAAGGTATTGTATGGGTTGTATGGTTGATTTAAAAAAATTAAATGTTTGGAAAACATTGTAGCATGCCAATTGTGTTGGTACTCAATTATAACTCTTGATAGTTGTTTTACAATTCATGAACTCATTAAATAACTTTCAATCTTTAAATATACTCTCTAATCCAATGTTTAAATTACATGTTTTATAAATTTCTAATGGCTCAAACATTTTGGAAAGGTGTCTCAACCTCGCATCCTAATTCTCTAATTTATTAATTAATTAAAAACTAAGAAAATATTTATTTTTGGTACCCCAACTTGGTGCAGTTATATAACTCCTAGCCCACTTATCAATAATCAAAGTTCTCAGATGCATTGGAAAGAACTCTGAAAGGCCTAGATGTAAAGTTAATGTACATTAGGGATAGTTTTTTTGTATTGAACTTACATTGAGGGAGAACTTGCATAGAAGGAGATCTTGTTGGAAGAAAAATGGCAAGCACACCAAGGATAGAGATGGAGAATGTTATATGCACTAAATTTGAGCTTTGGAAGCTCAAGATGGAGGATATGCTAGTAGATTGAGGTTTATGGGCTAGAGTATATGCATCCACACTTGTTGCAATGAAATAAAATGACTAAGAAATATTGAATGAAAAAGTGAAGGTATTATTAGACATTTTTTGGAAAACTTTGTATTGTTAAATATATATGAAGAGGCCATCACAACAACTCTTTGGAAGAAGTTGAGGGAGATTTATTAAGCTAAATCAATATTAAATAAAATTGTTCTAATAAAGATGTCTACCATTGGGATAGATAATGGTACTTTTTTGGTTAAGCACTTGAACATGTATTGAATATGATTATATGATCCAATTGCACTTTGTTCCAGGAATGAAGATGGAGTAGGAGGATCATTGCATAACACTTTATGTTCATTTTCAAACTCATGGGATCACTTGGTGATGAAAATTGAGAGTATTGACTCTAAACTCAAGGTGAATGAGGCACTTACATCATTACTTGTGAAGAAAACTATAGTGTTTGAGATTCATCGTTACTCTTCAAGGAGATTTATGAATCTACTAAGAAGGACCAACATATTTATGAAATATGGGAATAGAAAGGTAATAAGAAAGATAATTATAGATCCAAATATTGTGGAAGATTCAAATCTCCTAAAAAGACAAAGGCTAAGTGTTGGAACTGCAACAAGCCTAGGCAATTCAAAAGAATTTGCAAGGAGAATAAAAATAGAAAATAAAAAATTATTCAGATAATGAGTCTAAAAATTCTTCTCATAATGATTTTAATTCATTCATCACAACCTTAGCAACACATGCATCAAAAGGTGCATGGTTGATAAACTCTATAGCTTCCTTCCATATGATCTCACATTGAGGTTGGTTTTCAAAGTATGAAGAATATGATAGCAATAAGGTGTACCTTATTGATTATTCCCATTTGAGCATAGTTGGTTGTGGTTGTTCTTTTATTAGATTCCCTGATAACAAAGCGAATGGAATGGAATTTTGCACATCCTTATTTTGAAACGAAACCTACTTTTAGTTAGCAAGCTTAATAATGTAGATGTGTAGGTTGCTTTCTCTAATTGGGGGAGTTAGTTGGAGTAAGGATCTATGGTTTTTGCTATGGGTTTCATGTGGGAATTTTTTTCTAATTGATGCATGCTCAATATAGTACAATATTTTTTTCTATTCTTGTAGTGAAGAGATATGTAGAATCTACACCTTCCTCAATAAACAAGAGACTTGCATCTACATCCAATAGTAATATTTCTTAGTACCTAAAGGTACTCTTACTTCAAAGACCAAGATATTTACAAACAAGATAATGTTATAGCGCCGGAGAATAGACCACATATGTGAAAAGATTCTAAGAGCCTAAGGAATAAAAATATTGTAAACAGATTAATTGATTGTGCTCTTGAGTTTGATATTTGTGAATATTTCACATATAATAAATAAAATCATGTTTATTTTCACTCAAGTTCTCACACATATTCTAGGGTGTTGAATATAATTCATTCTAATGTATTTGTTCTTATATTCCTTCTACTTCTATTTCTTTTCACTATGTATATTTTATAGATAATTATTCTAAGACATAAGTGTATTTCCTCATCTAGGTAAATATAAAGTAGGTAAATATAAAGTATTTATTCATTTTAATGAATTTAAAACCATTCTAGAAAATGTAGAAATGTTAAGGATTTTAGAACTAACAATGGTGGTGAATTTCATTTAACACATTGTAACAAATTTTATAAGGAACACAAAATAATTAGACATAAGAACAACTTCACTTACCTCTCAAAAAATTGAGATGCATAAAGAATGAACAAGAAATTTATGGAGAGGGCTAGAAATATTCTTTGTTATAGTAATCATGCATTACCTAATAATTAATTAACATTTAATTGATTATTAGTAGATAATTTATTCTCATACACTTAAGCTAAACTTAGGAGTTCTTTATTTAGTTAACTAAGTGCTTTTCTATGTTAACAGATGTGAGCTATTATTAGATCATTATGTCTCATCACATGTGATGTTGACTCTTGTCCTAATCTAATCCCTTTACCATTTAGGGTCACTCTTATATAGTACACAATCCTCATTGTATTATCTCTTAGAGATTTTCTCTCAAACTCTTAACCTTTGAGGACTCTAATTTTCCTTGAAGATTCTTGAGGTTCATTCTATAGCTTTTTCTTGTTGAGGAATATTGGACATATTGTTTGAAAATCCCTTGTGTGGAAGGTGTCTTTGTTCGTTGCTCGATCCTATGGATCGTGCTTTTCACACTTCTAACATGGTATCAGAGCACATATTTAGAAAACCCCTAGTTGTAATGCCCTGCCATGTAAAACCGCAAACGACAACTAGTTAACTAACAACAATAGCACATTTTTTTTATAAAAATAATATGAAGTGTAAGTTACATCCAATACTTATAAAGAAAACTATACATATACATTATCTAACTACGTCCTCTGGGGTAAACATGACTGCATTACTCAACATAATCTCATTCCCATAATGATGATTAACTAATCACAAGAATTCATCTTTACAACCATGATATAGAATAAGTATAAATTGTACATACATCCATTTCATTACATCAATGATAAGCATCCATAAGAGAACACATGATAAAATCAAGATTATATATACATTACATTAAACATAAGAGTTTGCATTGCTTCAAGATTAAAAATGTACAATAGTGCTTCCCAAAAAAAAATGGGAATAATACATCAATTACTTAGAGTAATATACTGAGAAGAACATAAGACAACTAAAATCTAGTGAAACTCTGGATTACTGCATCGGTACAACTTCGCGCTTCATGAACTTTGACTAGGAACCCAATGGGGTGCATAGCACCTTCCACCTGACCATGTGGACTCTAAGGCCCACCCCCCATGCTAGGAGATGATAAGGACCCACAACATAAAATAATCAAGTGAACAAGGCTGCAAGACTCCACAAACAAGTGCAACATTAAACATAAATAAAAATGCTTAAAGGGTGACTGCTTCCAAAGGCACGCAAAGGAAAAAGGAAAATATATGAGGATACTATAGGAAGAGTGTCATTGCATGGCCCTAGCATGGGTTACCTTGGCTACCTCTCACTAGGCGTCGTCCCCCATCTATGGTTATCCAAGTTTCCTCTCACTAGGCATCATCCCCATTGGGTGACACATGCAGGACCACCAACCTTTCATGAGGAAAAGGTAGTGATCTTGTCGACCAGGCCTTCTCATCCCATCCTTAGCCTATGATAGCACTATAGGCATGGGTGAGGCATCTTACTTATCTCATTTAATGTGAACCTACCCAAAACCCACTAGTTAATTAATTAGGTTATCACTTATTAAGAAAACTCTTCCATGGGTGGGTAGTAGGGAGGGAACCTCTCCATCATGGTGGAGGGGATGTGGCATTATTTCCATGTTGTCTAGTGAAACAAGGTCTTTTGGATGAGGTGGGCAGTATATCTGGAGTTGGCGGTGGTTGGAGACGTCATGTCTTTCATAATAGTTGCAATGATGGCAAGGTTTGTTTGTCTTTCTTGAGTACAGATAGAGTGCAATTGCTTTAAGGAACTAATCCTTTAGGCTGGCTTCAGCGCGTTTGGAGATGCCTTATTTGGGGAGGTGGTAGTCAATTCATACTTGGCATTAATCCAAGTCAGGTTGGCTTTTAGGACGATGAAGGCGTGTTTTTATCTCATTTTTATGTCTTCGATTGCGAATGGTGTGCTTTCTCCTTCTGGTTGTGTGTGGTCTGCGCTTAGGTGTCGATAGCCAAGCACTCAAGGTTCATGATAGAGGTGTCAATGGACAGGGTGGAAAAATTTGGGGTGGATACCCCAATTTTTTTGCATTCGTCGACTCATCAAGCTTCGTTCAAAGAAATAATGGACCAATGCTTGAAAAGGATTCTTCTTAATAATGATCCTTTGGTGGTGCTGGTGACCAAAATGATCTTGGGTGTCGAGCATTTGGAAAATAAGGAGTATGGTAGAGATAATCTACATATTTCGTCATGATTTCTGGCTTCTCTCCTAGATTTCTAGATTGATAAAGCCAAGGAAAAATTATTGCTTGAAAAAAAGTTTAGAGAGGATTTGGTGGAAGGGGTCGATGATGTTCTGAGGGTGGTGGTGGTTGGTAGAGGCATCCCGCGTCCTTGTGACTTGGAGCTCCTACACAGTTCGGACGAGGCAATAAAATTGTACCCGTTTCTTCTCAATTTGAGTGGGCCTAGTCTCATGAAGCATAGGATGGTTGCAGCGGTGGTGGTGGAGTTCTTAAAGAATTTATTTAGGTTGTTGGCAGCTGGAAGTGTGGAGTGGAAGAAAGATTTCCACAAATTTGCATAAATGAATCATTTCATGTAAGTTTGGTTTGGCCAAGCTTTGGCGTCATAGGTTAGTTCTTTGCTTTTAACTATTTGGTCTTTGCTTTGGTTATGGTGATGGCCTATTGGCCATTTTCTTGTTAGTATGGATGTAGGTTTTTGGATGGGATGGTTGGTAGAAGTTTCTAGTTAGTACTGGCTTTTTTGGCATTATTTCTTGATGGTTGAAAATGGTTTATTTTCCTACAATGGCAGACTTCTGTAGTTGAAACTTTTATTTCTAATATAATATAAATCTAATCTTGTGTGTCAAAAAAAAAAAAAACTCTTCCATGGGTTATCCAGGCTACCCCTTTGTGCACCGGCCCCCATGAAGAGCCACTCTCCCTAGTAGCATCAAAACACTCCAAATAAAATTTAGGGTGTACCCACTCACACAAATCACAAAAAATCATCAAACCATAATCATACATGAGGCATGAACCTTCTCACACAAAGACCATATCACAAAGTAAAGCAATGGTGCAAGGTAACAACCCACATGCTCAAAACAAGAATGAAAATCAAGAGATTCACAAGAACCAAATATGAAAATCCATCATGTAACCAACTTTTCCCTTAGCCTCTAGAAGCCTAATAAAACAACTTCCCATAAACTCCTAGTTGAGAGTAACTCAACACCATAGGTTCCCAAAATAATTTCCAAAAAATGTCTACAAGAAAGTCATCACATAAAGACTCCTCATTTTAAAATTAACACAAGAGAAAGGCTCGCAACATGGAACCATAAAACAAAATCAACCACCACAAAAAATAGCAATCCACTGATTCACCGCTTAATCCAATAGTCAACCCAATTAACTCAATTATCGCAGTCACTTACAATAATCAATAGTACAACAACCCATCTAGACATACATGGGAAAACATTATTTGCATAATTCCTAAACTCATTTCCTAAACACCAATTTCACCTAATAATCATTCACACAATAATACACAAATGTCAATTATAAAAAAAATCAGCCAATAAACAAATCAAGTATAGGAGAAAAATTCAAACAACCTCATTTTGAAAAGTATATCATCTTAAGTTCTTCTATAATCCATTTATAATAAACAATTTTCTTTATTTAATTTCCAATATGTTTTCCCAATGTAATCATGAGATTTGATTCCTAAACCAAAAAACCTAATACATTCTCAATCAAATGGCCCAACTCAGGGAATAAAATTCAAATAAAACAATTGAATAAATGATAAGGTGTATATATATATATATATATTATCTCTTCCCTTCCCTTCCCTTTTACTATAATCTAATCCATAAACATTGGTATGCAAAATATCCCTATGTATATATATGTACATACTATGAATTTGTAGCATGCATATCATAACTAAGATTTCTAGAGATGAATCTTTCAAATTCACTCTAATAGTGATAGAGCGACTAAATGCATAATCAAGAGAACTATAATAAAATAACCAACTATCTTAGAAAATCTATTATTCTAAGTTAACCTCTATCACATATAAACTATACAATTTAAAAAGAATACACTAATCAATCATTATTCAATCTCTAATCATACATCACCCTTATACATTTAAATTTACCTTTATTATACATTTAAATTTACCTTTCAATAACCGGTCCACTAACTTCATAGACCTTCCAAATCAACTTTTCATTTCTTAGACTCATTCAAGTAATAAATTTTAAGGAATATTTTAAATCATCAATTACATTTTATTTACATGTCCACTGTGAAAATTATTTTAATAGTCAAGGAACTATCTAAACATATTCAATAATAATTCAATGCATTTTATACAAACAAATTTCTTTTAATTATAATCATGATATAAACATATATTTATACATATACAGATATATACACACTCCACACACACATAGCTATACCTAAAAGCCAACAGTCATAACAAATATAACTATACAAAAAGAAATATATATATCAAAATAAAGCATCAACTATCAAAGGCGAATTGTTGCCTATAGCACAAACCACAACCAATACCATTGGCCATGCAATTTCATCAATGGCAGTAGTAACATAATTCCCAATACAAAAGAATCAATGGGAGAGGCATGGGAGAGGTAACGCCAGTGAATCGCTTAAGGAACCAAAAGCTTATGAAGATTATATCGATGCCCAATATGATTTGTATCAACTATAGACTACAAGGTAGTATATATATATATATATCTTAAAGAATGTAATTTTCTAACTACCATTTTAGTAAGACTAAACTGAGTAAAATCAACTAAGAAGACTATAGGGGAAATCACCCCTTAAAAATAGATGAACATTCAAGACAATAAAAAAATCAAATGGTATGTTCTACACCTGGTTTGTTCCATGGCGGCCAAAATGAGTGTTTAAGAATAAAAATTGAAACCTTTGAAGGGAGCAATAAAAATCAAAAAGCAGACAAATAATTGGTGGTGAGGGTCACACCTCATACCCAAGGAGGACAAATTTCTCCTAATACACACAAAATCATCTACTAACACGGTTGTAGGGAGGAAAAATAAATGATATAGAAGGCGCACCAAAATCAATTACTAGCAACACAAACATCAATCATGGGCATCAAATTAACTGACATCATCAAGTAGAACATGATACAAAGTGTTGAATGCTATACAAATCTTTCCTTGCAGTAGAAAAAAATAAACACAAGTATTTCCTTTCTTTTCATCTACAGTCGAAAGGCTTTCATAACAGCCGATTTCTCAACCCTCAAATGGATCGAACCAAACAATGATTAAAGGAAGCTAAAATATAAAACTTGTAACTATTAATCACCATGCAATTACCACTTATAGCAGCAAAAATAAATTGAATACAAAGTTTACTAATGATAAAATGATTCCCTAATCTAAAATGAATGCATCATAAGCATAATATGTATTTGGTTGAAAGACTATTGAAACTTTTATGCAGTGTATTGGTAGATGAAAATCCAACTTTAAAACCTTTCCTAGCATCCTCTCTACCCATGCAAGAAATGGAAGCATCAACAAGACATATGAACTATAAATCTAAAGATATAGGAACCCCAATCTCAGTACAAAACCCAAACTAGACCTTAGACAACCCCAATCTTAGTGCAAAACCCAAACTAGACCTTAGACTTTACTTCAAACAAATATCCTGCATCGATATTTTCATCATTATATGTTTACAATAATGAGTATAATCCGAATAAGCATAGACTACATACTTTCAACACTAAATGGAGAGCCAAAATTTCCAACCTTATACGCCATAATAAGAGGCACAAATTGCCCTAAATTTTCATGCATTATTTGAAACAAAGGAGAAAAAATTAGCTATTTTATTTTAGTTTTTCAGGGAATGCATTAATTGAAGGGTGTGCAAAAAATCGAATATGGAATTCTAGATTCATTCAAGTCAAGCATGGATCAATGCATTCATATGGTTTCTTTTTTAATCTCTCCACCTAGTTCAAACAAACGTGAAAATAATTTTCTATATTGTGAAAAATAGGAGATGTGTAGAGAGATCCATAGTAGTAATGTACCTCAAATTTAGCTCTGAACACTTGAAATCATCGAACAGATTGCCACTCTTAAAGAAATGAGTATTTGGAATATAACGTTTCGAAGATGGAGAAGGTGTGCTACTCAAACTCTCTCAGAACCACCAACCCATTCTCTAGAAAACAATTTCCAATCTACTCAAAGTTGTATTATTTTTACTTGACAGAGAATAATTGTAGAGCCAAAAATTTCTAGTTCGAAACAAAACTAATTTTTGTTAAAATATCTCCTAAAAACCCTAATATAAAAATCCAAATAAAAAATAAGTTTTTGAATCCAAAAATCAACAAAAAAGACAAGTTTCCAATTCAAAATTTAGTTTGGAGTATGTGCACGTACTCCACTTTTTTTATTTTAAACTCATTTTTACATCTCATTTGAAACTCTTATCTTCTTTATTTATTTAACACCATATTATTTTTTTCACATTTAAATAATTAAACTCTCATGATAATAACATGGATTGGCTGGATCTATCTACGCAACAACCCTTCCAGGTAGGTGGGCAACAACCAAATGAGATCGTTGAGGCAAACGATGCAGCTAGGGAAAGTGATGACCTAGATTCAAATGCCAATGGTGACGATGAATTGGACATAATTGATGAAAGGTGTATTTCCCAGTCGGCAATCAATCACTTGGGTTTGGGAAAAATCGGCACCTTTGGTAATTCAAGAGGCAAAAAATCCTTAAAACAACTATGGGAAGAAGAAGCAATTGCTAAGAAATATAGCAACATTACCAAATTCAAAGTACCATTGAGGGAGGAGTTGCCTCCCTTGGGAAACAATGAGGATTACAACATGGAATGTCAGGGGCCTAATGGCCCCTGACAAACGACGCCTAGTAAGGTGTCAATTGCAAAAAATTGTCAGTAGTATCATCTTGTTACAAGAAACCAAGTTAGCGAGGAGAAGAGTGTCTGAGGAAATTCCTAAAATCATGCGATCTTGGGAAGGTTCTTTCAAAATTTTGTTAGCTCGTGAATTGGTTTAGGTTTTGTAATGGAAGGTGGCAAGTTTTGTGGAATTTATTATCTACAAACTAGATGGCGAAGGTGTTTGGCTTGACTCTAAATAAGCGGCTACGATCGATGGCATATGTATGGTCTGAAAAAATAGTTGACAAAGCTTTTCTATGGCACTTTCGTTATTGGAATTTGCACATTCCCATCTAGGACTATTTGGTGATAGGGGGCGATTTTAATATTATACTTGATCTATCTGAGAAGAATGGTGGCATCAGAAAGGTGTCACAATCTATCATTGATTTTAGAGCATTTGTAGGGGAATGCGGTTTGGTGGACTGTCCAGTGAACAATGGAATCTTTACATGGACAAATCATTGCAAAGATTTCATTGCTATTTTAGAAAGATTGGACTGATTCCTGATATCACCCTATTGGTTGAAGACAGGTTTGAAGGTGTCAACTAGCATTTTGCCTATCTCAATATCGGATCATTTCCCTGTTGAAATGTTAATAACATCTAGGCAGTCAATGAAAAAATCAAACTTCAAGTTTCAAAGTATGTGGTGGCAGGATCCGAGCATTCTTACGCTACTAGAGCAATGGTGGAAAGAATTGAAGGTGGGTGGCTCTATCAATTTTATATTGGTTAAAAAATTAAAAGTAATCAAACAAATGTTAAAAGAATGGAACAAGGTGAATTTCCATAACATTTTTATGGAAAAGGCAAAGGTTGAGGAGGAGCTAGAAGCTCTTAGTGAGGTTAAAATAAAGAAAGGTATGATGAATGAGGAATATAGAAAGGAAAAGTTCCTAAAGGAAAGGCTTTTCAAGCTGCTAAAAAGGGAGGAGATTTATTGGAAAGACAAATCCCAGGAGGTGTGGTTAAGCGAGGGTGATTCCAATTCTAAATTATTCCATGCTTCTGTTATGGCTAAGAGGCCGACAAACAAGATTGAGGAGATTCGTGATTGTAGTGGCCGAATTGTCAGTGGAGGGAATGAGGTTAGCATGGCTCCCTGTGAGTTTTTTCCTAATTTACTTGGGGAACAACATAATAAGGAGATTAATACAAATTTCTTCGATTCAATTTGTCCTAAAATCAATGAAGAAGATAACATAAGACTTTGCGAGTAGGTATCAATGGAAGAAGTGTCTAAGGCTTTATTCCAAATGCACCAAAATAAGGCGCCAGGACCCGATGGCTTTCCTGCAAGATTCTTCCAAAAATGCTGGAGTTTCATTGGCTACGAGCTATGGAAGTTTGTAAAAGAGTTCCTCAAGTCTGGTCAATTCATTAAGCACATTAATAATTCGATAATCGCATTGATCCCAAAGAAGCATGTTTTTTCATCTTTTAACGATTTCAGGCCCATTTCATTATGCAATACACTGCAAAAGATTGTGGCGAAAGTGTTAGCTAATAGGTTAAAACCATTCCTGGAGAAGACTATTTCGGCTGAACAAAATGGGTTTGTACCTGGTAGAGAAATTTCTGATAGTATACTAATCATTACAGAGGCAATCCACACTCTTCATTCAAGTAAACAAGCGGGGATGATTATAAAGCTAGATGTGAGCAAGGTGTACGACAAGGTGAGATGGCCTTTCCTTATGGAAGTTATGCAAAACTAGGGTTCAGTAGTCAGTGGTGCAAATTAATTTTTCAGTGTATTTCTTTGGTGAGATTTTCTATTGCTATTTACGGCTCACTACAAGGTTTCTTTAAAGCAATGAATGGGCTTAGGCAAGGAGATCCACTTTCCTCCTTCCTCTTCATTATTTTGACTAAATCCTTTAGTTGTGCTATCAAAAGATGTTGTATGCAGGGGCGGTGGCAAGGCATATGTGTGGCTCTTAACACGAAACTCGTTACTCATGTCCAGTTTGAGGATGACACTTCTCTTTTAGGGGAAGCAAGCATAAAAGAGGCTAGGAATATAAGTCAGGTGTTGGCAGATTACGAAGAAAATTTGGGGCAAACAATGAACAGATAAAAGTTATGTGTTTTCTTCTTTAATACAAGGCACCAATTACAACAAGCAATCATTTCAACTCTGGGAATACAAATTGAAAAATTACCATCTAATTCCTTGGATTTCAAATCTTTGAAGGCTTGTGTAAAGCCAAACATGGGGGTGAGGTAATTGAAAGATGTAGGAGCAAGGCGATGGCTTGGAAAAATAATTGGCTCACTCTAGTAGGAAAGATAACCATGGCAAAAATGGTTTTGGCGGCAATACCTATATTCACAATGTCCTACTTGGAAGCACCAGAAAAAATGGAAAAACATTTGGAGGGAAATATGAAGAAGTTTTTATGGGAAGGTTCAAAGGAAGTCAAAAAAATCCCTTTGATTGGGTGGGACATAGTCTGCATGTCAAAAGAAGATGGTGGGGCTGGGCTGTGTAAAATGCGGTTGTAGAATAATGCACTATTTGCAAAGCTAATATGAAAGATGTATAGAAGGCCTGAAAAACTATGATGTCAGATCTTACAAAATAAGTATTTGGATACTAAATATCCCTGTCGAATTCTAACGGTCGCTAATCTAGAAGGTGGTTGTACTACATGGATATCGAATTGGAGACACCTAATTACGATGCATCTGTCTTGGCAGATCAGGAACGGGGAGAAGGAGTTATTCTAGACCGATTCATGGAATGGTCATAAAAGCTTGGTGGAAATGTTTGATCTTGATCAATATTTGGATCACCTCCAATCCCAATTTGGCACAAAGGTGGTGGATTACATTAGAATAGAGAATAATTCACCATACATTAATTACTGTTGGATTAATCTTTCAACACTTCAACTCCCTGAAGCTCTGTCTATTGAGATTTGTAAAGAAATAGGTGGCAGACCGATCAAACTTTTTGACAGGGAAGACTCTATTTTTTGGTGTGGTGAGTCTTCTGGGTAGTACTCAGCCAAGCTTGGTTATCAAGTACAGTTAAAGAAAATTAAGGATAAGTCTTGGGTGGCAAGAATCTATTGGAAGAAAGAGATACTGCCTAAGGCTAGGGCGTTCTTGTGGACTACTCTTCATAAACGGTGTCTAATTGGTGAGCGATTGGAAAGACTGGGTGTTCTTGGTCCATCTCGGTGCAACTTATGCAAACAGGCAGAAGAGGATTTAGATCATTTTCTTCTATCCTTCCCATACACTGTGTTGTGTTGGGATCAGCTGCAAAGTAACCTTAATTTTATTGGGCCAAGACAGTGTAAGCTTTGGGATTTTTTTCCAAGCTGGTCGGCCATGTGTAAGTATGGGTATTGGAAGGGAATTTGGATTTTGGCACTCTTATTGGTAGTTTGGCATATCGGGAAAGAGAGGAATAGACGTGTCTTTAAAGGTACTTTTCTTAACCGGGATCACCTTTTTGAGAAAATTCTGATGGCCATCGTCAAAACAACGAATAATAGGGTCATAGTGGGTCCTGTAGACACATGAAATTGACATCATGCATAATCATATTCGCTCGACATTTAAATAAATCAAGTTTATTTATCAATCTCCTAAAGTCACCAACTTAAATTAAATAAATCAACTTGATCCTAACATCACCCTCCTTGATTAAATAAATCAAACTTTTATTTAATTATGTCTGAAATCACCTTCCATCCCTTTTGATTTAAATAAATCAAAATATTCAAGTCAAAGGGGTCAAAGCATCTAATCATCATTATGTTAATCTAACCCTAATTAACCTAATCTAACCACCCATCGCATCCTCTAGCTTTTCCAACTTGCACCAATAAATCATTTTAATTCATTTATAAAATCATCATTTTCCATCAACATGTCATCTTTGAGGAATATTCCCTCAAGTTTGAATTCAAAAGAAAGTGGACATGTACATCCAACAAAGCATTTATGAGCTCTTACATGGCTCTTACATGTCTCTTGCACAAGTCAAACTTAGCATTTACTCTCAAATTCAAATTTGAAATATCCCTCTCTTTGGCACATTGACCAAAATGTGCTCATTCCTCATCCTATCACAAGTTGACAAGTGGCCTCTTCTCATTGGCTTATCTTTAGTCCCACATCCTCCATGTTTGGCATTCTTTTATCACTTTTGGCCATAAATAGAGGTCTCCTCTATTGTTCAAACTCCTCCACAATCTTGAGATCTTTCTCCATATCATTATCATTTGAATCCATATCTTAGCATTTCATATCATATTCAAATCATCTTCATTAGGAAGCTTAGCAAAGGATTGAGAAAGGGATTCTTTCCATAGAAGCACCAATCCACTATGAGATAAAGTTGGATCATGTTTTTTGTATGCTTTTCTTAGTTTCCTTGATTCCTTTCATTTGCATGATCAACATGTTTCATTATTTCATAGGGATGTTGATAATTTTCTTTGTTTTAAAGTGCTAATCATGCTAATGTGTGTGTGTTAGTTTTAGCCATTTGCACCATCCACATAAATGGCACTAGAAGGAGGTCCAACCATATTTCTATTTCATTAGGAATTTTGTTTGAGCCTTAACATCTGGTTTTATTTTTTGATACACATTTGCTTTGTACATTCACATCTACTTCACTGCTGAATCTACTTCACCACTACTTTGGAAATTGCTTTATACTTTATTTGATAAAGGTAGGAATTGCTTTATCATTTTATACTAATAGTTTCCAAAATAGAAATGTGAGGAAGGAATATATTTCGGTCATTCATTGTTCCTATTTTACAAATCACATAAAATTTGAAATTCTATGTGTGATAGTCCCTATATTTTCTTTTAAGTGAGAGTGTACGAAAATGTAAATTACTGCTGTTGTATTTTCATCCACTATCATTTTACCTGCCCATCTAGATCAGCCAACCAACTTTTTCCATTCCACCTATGGAACACCATGTGTTAGTCAGGATCATCTTCAACCAGACTTTGTTTATGGCAATATTGAGTGCACCCAGCTATGGTTTTTACTGAAGCTCACATCTCCCTCTAATTTGCACCTCATTTCCACCCTCACAACCTTCTCATTTCTAGGCATTGTGAACAGATTGCCAAAGGAAGATGATGATATGGCAGGAATATTTAGTAGGAGGAAAGAAAGCCAAAAGTCTAATTAAATTTGAATATAAATTGTTTCTGAAAAGGCTTTAATAAACAAGGGTGTTATTTATCTCTAGAGACGTTGTAACACACAGTTTGGCGCCTTGTGATACACTTCAAGGCACTGCTAAATCTAACATTTCAAAGTCTACTTATTGTCTGGCATCGCTCCTTTATGTTTTAACGAGCATCTTTATTATGATGGCATTGGTGGCTCTTTTATGCTAAATCAATCAAATCAAGATAAATGCGTCTGAAACATAATCCATTTTGTGAATATCTTGCAGTCCATAAAGACCACGTCTTTCAGGCAATCTGTCAAAATAGTTCGAGTGCCTTTTTTTATGCTTCAACTTCTTTTTGTATGCATGTCTATGGCATTTACCATTGTTTCTTAAGGATAATATGGTTGCATCAGAATTAGAGGAAGACCTTACGCGCGTATAAATGGAATTCAAAATGGACTTGAGCATTTTCATTAAATAGAGTCTATATCCCTCTATCACAAAATAGCAGTAGTAGATTATGCGGGTGCCTGTGAAGGTCAATTCAATAATAAAAGCCATAGATCTAGTGTCCTAGCTGGGAAGATTACGTCCTAGCTTGTTAGGCACTCGAAACTTATTAGTAGCCTGCTCAACATTTTGAATTCACTGTTACACACACTAAAACAAGCGTTGCTACACTTTTCACATGCGTTTAACCATTTTGCATTGATTGGTGTTAGTGCTATGTTTTATATCTTTATGTCTTGTGAGCTGCACTATCAAAATTTGACTTACTTTCCAGATTTTATATAAATTGTGCCATCATAACATCTATTGTGCTTGTTGGTAGCATGAAGTACATGGAAGTACTGATGGTACTGAATGATAACATGAGACCACTTCTCTATTAGGTAGTCTGAAAAATAGTTCACACGCCTTTCTAGGCTTACACGTTTTGCCCAAAAGTTCATGCACCTTCTCTACTGTTTTTGCATACATGTAAGCTATCTTTTAAATTCTTCCATTCAATAGTTGGCTGATATAAATGTGTTTTGTGCATATCCTGCAACTACTGTGTTCTAGGAGATAACATTTGATTATGGAATTTTGTCAAAACGTCCACATTTTCCTATGGCATCAAGTTTCTATTCTACAAAAAATGCATTAAACATTGATGAGACTAATTGTTTTAAATATTCACTGCTTGTCTATAGTTAGTATTTATTGCACTAGGAATAAGTTTTTTCAATCCTCTAACAAGTAGCTTTTATACCTACTATATGCACTATAAACAGGTAGATGATTGACACAACATACTCCCAATAGCATAGTCTTCCCCTTCTCCCAACTAAATAGGGTTTTCCAAATAATAGTTCAAATCACCTCCTCAATTTTGGCTGTAACTACCATGTAGTTTCACAGTTAGCCACAATCTAGATAATAGAATCACCACAACTTGGGGCTTTCATCACATTCAGCCAGTCACAATTGATTTTTTTTTGGGAGGAATAGTGGGTTCATAAAATTTGCAGTGAGGGGCCACTAAAGGCATAACCAGAAAAGTCTAGTGAGCGATGATTATCCTTTGGTATCTTGTTTCTTTGATTTGACTAGATAATGTGTGGTTGAAATATTGTTTCTTGGTATATATACCCAATCTGTTGTATGTAGCTATGGAAATTAAGAATCTCTAAGGCCTTGGATGTACACTCAAATATCGTGGCATTAAGCAAATTTGAGATATTTTCTCTCAACCGTGTTTGAATTTTCAGGCATCTTCTCTTAAATGCAAAAGTTTCCTTGTATTTAAGATGTTCTTTTGTGGAGATGGAACAATAGATTTTTTCCATAGAGATCAGACACATACAACAATTAAAGAGGAAACTTGCGTAACATCAATCATCAATGTGTTTTCAATTCTGGATTTTATATGGTCAAAACTACAAAGGATTTTTAATTTGAATTTTAGTGCTTAAAACATTGTGTTTTTTTATGAAAGGAGTAGTTTTTTTTGTGATAATGTATTGCTTTCATTGATTCATTATTTCTGATAACTTTGTAATGTTTATAGGAAAACGCTGAAGCATTGGAATTGAGCGAAAGAAAGAAAGAGTGGAATTGAAGGAAAGCGGATATTGAAACTCTAAACTCACAAAGTGTTTTTTAATGCTTAAGGGCTTCCATTTCACGCTTTAATTTTTTGTTTTAAGCCAACTAGATCATTGTTTGTTTTAAAATTTGGATTAAAATTGAACACTAGAAACTGACTAGACATTGTTTTTTGGGATAAAATTAAAAAAACAAACTTCACACTTCATTTTTTTTTATGCTTAAAACAAATTCATCATTGCTTTGAGGCTTAAAATGAACATGTGTTTTTCATGTTTCATAATCTCTTATGCAAAGTAATCTCATCTAAACAGGCGTATCCACTTATCTCGCGCTTCACGACAATCTTGAGAATCAAAAGTATTTTTGATGACATTAAGTTGCATAAAATATTGCCTCCACACTTCATTTTGGGAACTAAAATTGAAAAAAATCTTGTGCGAGTGTGAGTGAGCTTATTGCATGTGTTCTCCCTTTGTTTCTAAACAAGGGTCGATCAAACTATGAGTAATTTTATTCGCTTTTGTCTATCTTAGAGGGCCTGCCTTGGGGAAGAAGTACTCACACAAGGGAACAACTCAACCGATAGCACTCTAAAGCCAAGATTATTTCCAACCGGGATATAAATGTGGATATTGGAAGAAATGCCAATATCACGCGGTTGATTCCGATGAGATGGATCCGTAAGGGAACTCTGGCCATCTAGGTCAATCTCCATGAACGAAAAGTCCAAAATAAAACCCTTGTTTGTAGTGGTCTATTAACCCATTCACCGAGTTTATCAAAGTGGTGCATTGGAACTTAGATTCCAAGAAGTTACTTGCCATGTCCGATCTTGGTTGAAGTATAGAGGTTAAGACTTCATTCTTAACATACCTTTATACTCTCTCCTTGGTTGCATGTAAAATCATCTCTTCTACTACGAAGGGCATGAGGCAAGCCCACCAAGAAAAACATACCAATTGAGCTAGGGTGTTATATCGCTTGTGAGTCGTTTGAAAACACAGTGCTTTGATCGAAAACATTGGAAAACCAACATTCAACATGAGCATCAAATCTCAAACCCTTTAGGAGAAGCAAATATCCTTGAAAAAATTCACATGTTATTGCTTGCCCTTGGGATTCGTGTCCTTAGAGGCTTCTAAGCATTTGGATTTCATCTCAATTTTCTCCTACTAAGGTCAACAATAGGTAACTCTTGCCTCAAATTTCCTTGGTTTCCGCATAATACACTTTGCGAGATAAGGAGAAAGTTGAGACATTAGACATCTAGATTCAAAATCTAACCAAGAGCGTGTTTGTGGTAAAAAGAATCCATTAAGCAAAGATTAAATCAATTGGACCCCACATATGTGCTTGGCATCTGGTTTTCATGCAAACATTGGTCTTTTGATTTTGAATTACTCTTAGAGAAAGGCATGTTCTTCACTATCTTGGTCTCGTAAACAAGTCCTTCCTAGGTTCATTTAGGAGAAAATCAAATATTTCACCCATCCCAAACACTTATCAAAATCCATCCCACCAAACAACTTTAGATCTTTGGAAACATCATTCTGAGACTTGGGTAGATCATCAAAATACAAAATCACCTTGTTTAGTTAGGTGTAGGGGAATGCATCCTTTCTCATACATTTAATTGAATTAGCAATCCTTTGAACAAGTCATCCTAAAGATCACATCTAACATCTTAGGTTTTACATGTTCATTATCCAAATCAAACTAATCAAAATCAAACCCTAAGTTTAGCATTGATCCAAATTCCCTAAATGTTCAACACTCATATCATTTCCCCTTTTCATCCTTCATCTCGTCATTGGTCCTAAGAACCTTAGAGGTCACTTTTGCAACAAGGTCAAAACACAAGAGGAACATGGAGTATAAAATTGATCCATACATCGTGAGTAATCCAAGTCAACTAAGCTATCAAATCCTTACAACGCCGATTGATTATCAACACTCACATATGTACAATTCGTACATGGGATAGTTACCTTCTACAAATGTCAATGGTACAAATGTGAGTATGCCCATTCAAAAGTTTCAAAAACCTTTCCTGATGATGCATTTAAATGAAAATCCAAACCCACAAATCCACCAACCGAACAATCAATGCATGAGCCTTCAAACGAACAACGTCATGCCAAATGAGAATGTACCAAGTACAAGTTTTCCAAAGATGAATCCGAAAAACTTTGGGATAAATATGTTTGCAAATCATATGAATATTGTTCAAAATCCAAACAAGATGTTAACGACTCCAAGTCAAGGTAACACCATGCAAAATCAAAGTTACCTAAATCAAGGCAATGTGATTCCCAACATCAACAATGTTCAAGTTCAACCTATCATGCCAAATTTGAATATCATCCTGAATCAGAACATTGTCCATGATCCCATTCAAAAAACACAAGTATGCATCCCAAATTTTCTTGAACAAAAACCAAATAAACTATATCAAGGGAGTCAAGATCGAAATCAAGATCAAATTTAGTGAGATCAAATTGCTACACTTACCAAAATAGTTGAGTCATTGCGCCAAGAGACATCTCCACCACCATTACCCATATCAACATCATTCCTTGGTTTAGGGATTCCCCCTTTACCTAACACCAATCACTCCATTCAAATCAATCCACCTAACATCAATCAAGCCATCACATCGAATCCTTCGAATATACCATCCACATCGCACCAACAGATGACAACATCAATCCCGAAAAATAAAAATATGGTCTCCCAAAGACCTATCACCTCGGTCATTCTGACCATTCCTATCACCTCGATGACTCCAACCACCCCTATCATGCCCATGACATCTCAACCCCTCACTACCACAATCACTTCAAACATATCTCAACCACTTGTCACTACATCCAACACAATTTTGAATCCACCACCACTACCACCAAAACCAAATGCAGCAAGACAATATAACATTGTGCTAAAAGGTCACCAAGCCTACCAGAAGGCCATCCAACAATATCTAGCCATGCAACAAGCAACACAAGCTCAAAAAGTACAACAAGCCTCTCAAGCTGCCCAAGCTTGTCAAGCTACCTAACAAACACAAGCACAAGCACGAAAAATGATAACTATTAGGGATAACGACGAACATTCAACCACTGGTGATAACATTGACAGTCTCCCCACCAAAATTGCTAAAAGAAATGATCAAGATCTATCCATCAAAGAGTACATTGAATATTTTTTTATCTCGTCCGAAGATCAAATCAACATAAGTCAAGAGTCACTTTTCAATGATGATCAAAATCCACCAACAATATCCAACAATGATCCTATTAGTTCTCAAAAATGTAGGTTGAACACCTCAAGAGGCTGCCAATCTCTTGATACACTTTAGGGTAACAGATAAGGTCAAAAGCTTTCAACCTTCTACTCTTCAGGTGCTACCAAACCTAGGTGGGTATACCTTTATGAATGAAGCAGACTTGACTTATCATTATCTTTCTTGCACAATGATTTGTCCACAGTGGCAGATGAAAGTGAACAAATGAAATCAACTTGATAGCAATAGCAATCTTCTGATCTAAATCCTAAAATGGTCAATTAACAGATATAAAGAAACTGAATGAATTGAAATGATGTAATTGCAGAGACCAGTGCCTTGTTGGGTATGCAGAGTCAAATGAAACAGAAGTGGGCAACTTATTCTGGTAGAAACTCAAATTGCTAGCATATATTTCTTTTGTAACTTGTACAAACATGCAAAATTATGACTACTAAGCTCTACTTTAATAATCCAGATGAATCTTCCTGATTACTATGATCAACCAAAAGGATTTAATCTCTTCTTGAGAGAACCAGTTATTTAACCACACAAATACAACAAATGTGCACTGATAAACTGAAAATAAACTTCTTACATCAATTTAAACAACCAGAAAGAATTAACTTGGAGACAGCTTAGCAATAATTTTCAATAAACTCAATAGACAATTGATACCAGAAATAACCCGCCACATCAACTGACTTTCATTGAAATCACCATTTGAAAACATGCAACATAGCCTCTGTTTAGAGAAATTTATTCTGCTATATCCATCTCTACCTATTGTATTTAATCTGAAATCTCATCTAAAATATGATGATCCAATTACAATTGGGAATGCATATTTATACACCAGCATGAGAAAACATATCACTTCAAATTCATGTCGGCCAACCATAGAAATCGGGCTCATTTTATGTCAGTCTGTAATGGTATTCAAACATCCACATGCTGGCCACAGTGTTTGTATTTCTGTTATTCACCAGTGAAACAGTCAGTGAGACAATGCAGCAGGTATGCCAAAGGCAATTCACTTGTTAATCGCTTCCCCGACTCTTTTTGTTTCGCCATGACCACACGACATCGGTGAGACCTCTCATAGATTAGATTTTGTTTCATCGAAGGTCTTCATATATCTCAAGTTGCTACAACATACTTTCTCACATGTCGACAAAGTCTCCATTGCACTCCATCGGTAAGACCCCGGTTACTTCGCCAAGATCACATACCGAACATATAAGTCTCACTGAGTAGCATCTTTGTTATATTCATCCTCGCCAGGACATCTAGATTTTCTCACCGATTGAATTCCTATGTGTATTATCGGTGAGACAAATCAATGTCGGGGAGACCTCACAAAGATTGAATTATGTTATACCGAAGCACCCCGAACACCATCGATCGCCAAGAGAAAGTGAAACTCACACCGATAAAAGCCCTCATTAATTTCCATTGGTGAGACCCATATATATTCGCTAAGACTTACTCTGAATTCATCCTAGTCTCACCAAAATGCCCCGTGATAGAAACTCCATGTACGAAGTCGGCGAGACCGAAGGTCACTCGCCGAGACCTTATATCGATAGCATTACCTCTCACTGAAAGTCATTTGAAAGAAATATTTTTTGCTCCATCGATGAGACAAATGATACTCGCCAAGACCTTCCACCGATAACCCTTATCCTTTGCCGATGAAATACCACATGCATAGTCGGGGAGACATATTGAATTTGGTAAGACACTACCCCGACAACCAAAACTCATGCTGATAGATGTTTCCACAGTCACCAAAGCAACATGAATGTTATGTCGATAGCTTGTAGGTGAAATCCAGTTGTTGTAACAATACAAAGGTCTTGTCGATAGACCTGCAACAGATAAATATTAGCAAAAAAACATAATGGGTCGGGGAGACCCAAACAGACTCATGCTGATATGGACCAAAATGTAGAAAACATAGACATAGATGATTTATGGGACAAATATGAGCCAAAATATGAGTAATCATATCTTGAAATGAGGAAAACACGCCTAAGGAAGGACTCATATGGAGATTCAGGGGGTATGAAAGATATGCAAAATCATAAAATTTTAATAGTTCCAATAGATCCAATTCAAGAAATGTCAACACCATTTGACCCTATGGTCGAGGACATCAGAAATCCCTCCACCACAATTGTTGAAAACAATGATCAAGATCTCTCCATCGATGAGCACCTTGAAGATGTTTCCACCCCATCTAATGATCAACTCACCATACATCAAGAGCCACTTTTTAGTGATCTATTTCAAGGAGTGTTAGGATTATTTGATCCTATTGATAGAATGTACAATCCGTTCACCTATGATCATGTTGAAAATGTCTCTACATCACCTTATGAGTTAGAGGACATATCTCAAGAGTTTATTCCAAAGCATAATCAAAATCTTTCACCAAGGTCTAGCAATGGTCCTTTCCAAGACATATTGACATCCTTTGACCTCATGGTTACAGATACTGAAGGAACTCTAAACTCAACACTTGAGGATATTGAGCCACTTACCATGTCTAATGACGACATCCAAGAACCCTTTGTAAACAATCCATCCTTTGAAACTGATCCGTGTCAAGAACTTGATCCAAATCATGTCAAAAGCAACCCCAAAATCATTCAAGATCAAGAATTTGTATCTTCAAGATACTACAATAATCTAATGGAAACTCTCCTATCTATGCAAGATGATCATATCCATGTAGAAAATACTGCTCCATCTACCCATGAGATGCTTTCTACAGATGGACACGTAGATGATCTTCATTCAGAAAATGATTCCTTTACTCCTAATATTATTACACAAAAAGAGCAGATTATTGATTCCTACAGTCAAACTGAGTTGTCAACATCAAAATCAGATATATCCAAAATCTAGACTAAAGACATCATGTATGAAGACATCCAACATTATCCACTCAAGGAAAGAAGTTAGATAAAATAGGATATTCCAAAGTTAGTAGAGGAGCAAATGGAAATAATGTCATCTATAGTGATCATTGATCAGATAATGCATTCTAAACAAAAGCTCCCAGAACAAGCAAAATCAAAGAACAAAGGTACTACTTCCACCATACTGGGGGAAACTTCGTCTCAAGCAAGCATAAACATAGGGAGCACAAAGAGTCCCTATGATGAAACTGATGTCAATACTACAACCAATCATGCCATGAATCTTAATCCACCCATCACCCCATCCATGAATTGGGATCAACGTCAAAAGAAAGAATTGAATCAAAGTACGAAGAATGTTATCAAAGAAAAAGAAAATAAGAAGCATAATGGAAAAATCAAATACAAGTGGATACCAAAGAACACAAAGAAAGATTATCCCTATCAAACTCCATTAGTCAAAGAAACCATGGGGAAAAATAAAGAAGGGAAAAGTATCCATCAAAAATGTCCACAAAAGAAAAAGCAGGCTTTTCAAATGACATACAAAGTGTATCAAGCAGTTGGTCCTAATTCCACACACACTTTCATATCCACCCATCATTGCTCATCTTCCCAAGTTTGGAGAGTCAAAGGTTCCAAACTGTCAACCAATCAATCTTTTATCCCTAAACACACTCCATCCACACCTCCACGCATGATATCCAATTCTCAAATTGACCATGTATTGGCAACAACCCTTCATCATAAGGATTTCAAAGGCACTCTATCGCGATGTGCACACAAAGACAAAGTCAACTCTGGTATCGACAAAGCAGATCAGGAATCTCAAAAGCTGCATTCAAGTGAACACATCTTAGCAAAGAAACTTCTTCAAGCAGGCTATCAATGGTACATCATGACAAAAGAATCTACATCGAAACCACCAGATGGGTCAGCATGAATCTTTCAGAAAAAACCAAAAAACCAAAAAAATAAAAAATAAAAAAAATTAGAAAAAGGATTGAAAACAGTAAAGAAAAAAATCATCCTCTAGTGAAAACCGTATGAGCGGTGCTTTGGGCAAGACCATGATGAAAACCTAGCAAATAGGCATCATGTGTGGAATCGAGCATCTACGTGTGCCAGTTTAGGTGAAAACGTCTCATCACATCCATAATAAAGCCAACATTCCATCCATCTTATCCATAAGAAATCCATTCATCCATAAACCATTTATCCAATCCGTTTTCATCCATTTGCATCCATCATCCAAGTTATCTTGATCTTGACAAAGTTTGGTGCACACTTTATGCTTGCTTATGGTAAACATCTTGACATGGGTCATTTTCATTGATCCTATCCTACCCAACAGTATCTAAGCCATGAAGCAATATCCAATGAAGCATTCCTTCATTCAAACACCTTATCTTATCACAAGATAACCCATATCCCTCCATCCATAAACTTATCCGAGCATCCACCCATCACACTCCATACATTGTTAGACATTGGGGAAAGATATGTACATCTTACTTCGAGAATAAATCTTGATCTATATCCTCCAACTTAGGTGGTGATCCGAACATTGGAAAATATGAAATCAAATTGGTGAAAGCATTTGTGATCCAAAATTCAAATCACTAGCCCATGGCATATTTTGACAAGATGTTCCTTATCAATCTTCATCTTTTATTGAACATTGATCCAAACAATCACTATCAATTGCATCTAATTTACACTTCAAACATCACGTCACATCATTCAAATTTTTTTTGTTCCAAATAAAGCTTCATCAATCATGATCAATCAAATCCAATAAAAAAATCATGTCAGGATATCCTTGTGTTGCTTAACACTATCTTTGCATTGTTGTGCATCCTCAACAATGTTATCATCATCAATCCTGATCAATCAAATCCAATCAATCCTACATCATCTTGGGATATCATTCCCAATCATATTATTGCTTAACACTATCCTTGCATTGTTGTGCATCCTCAAAAATGTTATCATCATCAATCCCACCAACATCCCAATCCTTGTGTTGTGTAACACTATCATTGCATTGTTGTGCATCCTCAACAATGTCATCATCATCAATCCATCGATTCAATCAATCAACCTTAGCTTGGTTTTCAACAAAATCCCAAACAGAGGACTGATATCATCACACATGTCCATATCAAAATCATCAAAATCATGTGAAAATCCAAAAACATCCAAAACATCAAAGAATCCAAAAACATCCAAAACATAAAAAATCCAAAAACACTCAAAAAATAAAAAAAATATCAAAAACATTGGAATCCAAACTACGTCGTCTCTGAGTTTAAACGTAGGCAAGGCTAATCTTTGATCAGCCCTCGAGACATCAAAATCACAAAAATATTCAAAAAACATCAAAATAACAAAAACATTTGAAAAACACAAAATCCAAGAAATTCAAAAAAACACAAAATCTAAAAACATTCATAAAATCTCACAAAATCCAAAAACATTTGAAAAAATAAAAAATAAAACATTTGTAAAATCTTGAAAATACCAAAAATAGCCTCAAAACATTTCAAAAATGCCAAAAATATCCAAATATTTGAAAAATTCCATCCATCCTGTTTCACTTTCACCCACAATAATCAATCATCCATAATAAACTGATCATCACCTTCATCCTTTGGCAAAACAAACATAAAACAACCACAACAATCAGCAAAAGCAAGCTTCAATCGTAAAATCAAAAGCAAACAACAAATCTTTTAAACGCAAAATCAAACTCTTGATCATTTTCAAACACGTCAGTCAACCTTGTATCAATAGCCTATCAATCAACTTATAAAACCATCATCATCCTATACAATGCATGTCCTAGGATATATTGTTTCGACAATGGGCATCATTTTGGATATCACCTTGGATTCTTATCCTATCAAAATAAATCCCTTTGGCTAGAGGTATGAAGAACATTGGCTTTTTTGTGTACTTGATCTTTTCTTTTGATTATCTTATTTCGCTCATCCCAAGGACCTCTCGATGATATTCGAATGAAGGATTTAGAGAGATAGGAATGGGGCAACAATCATTATCTTTTATTTGATGTGCTTGTTAGACGTTCTCATAAAGTAACTTGGCGAATACTTGCTTTGTTAGGTACGTCCTAGCAAGGTTTCTGTATGTCAAGTGTGAATAAGAATACTTCTATCTGTTTGTCGAGTCAAAGTCCATCGCACTAGGTACAAGGCCATCCTGGTTCTTTATACCTTGATGCATCGTATCTAGGTGTGTAATGAAACATAAGGTAAGTAGCCCTTTTAAAATCCCAATCCTCTATAAGCGAATCATCATCATTTATCATCATCATCATCTCTCATAAGGTTGGCTTGTTGGATCCTCTTGTCATCATCTAATGTCTTCTTTTCCACACTAACATCACATCATGAATAGTTAATCATCATCATCAATGCATCCATCTTGCAGTATCATCATCATAATATAGGTCTGCTAGTCTAAGCATCTCATAAATCACATATTTGAATAAATCATCAATTGCATAATCACAACATATCACATCATCGATGATGCCATCTTGACCTTGGCTAAGTTTGATAAAGTTAAAATATCACATGCTTATAGAGAAGCCAATGCTATTGTGGATTTTTTTGCTAATGAAGGAGTTAGGAATAATGATTTGCGCACCTGGCTTAATGTTAGTGATCTAAGTTCTAATGTCTGCGCTTTATTGAATTATGATAAATCACATGGACAAGAGGCGTGTCATCCCTTTAATGAGGACATGTTAGATTTTTCACATCACAATCATTAGATTGTATGGGACTGAGCTCGGAGGCTTAGTCTGCAAGGAAACATCACATGCTTTGTGGGTTCTCAGATTTGGCGGGGCCAGTTTTAGTAAAGATTTCGTATGTGTCTACCCCACTGTGTTGGCCAAGATGGGTGGAGAAAGGAAAAGAATCGAGCCAGACAACTATGAGATGCACACAAAAAATGTTAAGGTTTGGAATAAAGTAAAAAGTGGCGGGTTACTTCCTTTCCTAGAGAAGCTCCATGGTTCCAATCAGGTGGCTATGGACCTTTTTGAGAAAAACAGGAATAATGGAAACCTTACCCTGTTTGGTAGGAATGTGGAGTTCAATGAAAATTTGATAGCTGAAGTGACGGGTTTGTCTACTGATGGAAAGAAGTTCTTCAGGGACAGGGTTTTTTCTAACGATGTCGTTATCAGATTTCCTAAAAAAGAAAAATAAAGGTTGAATCTTGTAAAAATTGCTAACAACTACTTTGAAGCTGACACCATAAAAGCCCTTTGGAGAAAGGTCCTACGGGTCATCATGAATTACATTACGGTGGACGGGTGCTTCACCAGGGTCTATGGCTATCACTTTGCTCTGCTCAATCACTTTTGCTACAAGGTAAGGGTTTCATTCCCCTACTATCTTTTATGTTCTCTTAGGAAAAGCTTGGATGATCATAAGAAAAATCCTAGAAGATTCCCTATCCTGCATACTGGGCTAATTAGATTGATTTTTGAGCATTATCAAGATTTTTTCATCCTCGCTAATCTGGAAACCCTTCCTGATTATGAGGAAGATGACACTGAGCCTAGTTGTTCAGAGTATTTTCCCAATTTAAGTCCAGCCAGAACTGTCCTTAGCCCACATGCTGTCCTTTCTAGCAAAAAAAAACCTATCCCTTTCACTAATAAGGCTCATGTTGAGTTTGAGTCGGGAAGCCCCTCCTTCAAGACCAATCTTGTTGATAAGAACCCCTAGGCTAAAAATCTTGTTTCCTATTATGAAGATTCCGCTGAATCTGAGGCATCTGGTGCCAACAATACTGAGTCAAGTGTCAACTTGTTGTTGGAAAGATCTGCTAGAGATAGTTCCCCTATTACTCTTGACCCTAAAAAAACTTGTTTAAACAGTAGAAGGGATCCCGCTTTGGATGTTCTGAATTTAGCCAAAATTAATGCTGATTCCCATTTCAAATTTTCAGAATGGACTTTCAATGAAACTAATGAGTTAAAGATAAAAAAATTGGGCCCTTCAAAGAAAATTGGAAGAGCTAGGAGCCAAGATTGCTGTGATTGAAAAGAAAGAAGTGGATCGTGAAGATCATGGTCTCAACAAAGAAACTTTGTACCACATTGACAATAACAAAAAGATTGAAATTGAGGTTGAGAATATGAGGAACACCATCAAAATTGTTGCAGAGCAAAACAACCAAATGGCCAGACACAACGCCATTATAATTAATGCTATGACTGAGAAGTTAGACAAAGCCCAATGTGGGTCTCTGGTGGTGGATCTGGAGGAGACCAATGATGAAAGCTAGGAAATGGATGCTAGCATATCAAAGAGAACTAGAGCCAATCTGAAGAGAAAAGCCCCCCCTGCTCTGAAGATGATTGAAATTTTTAAAAAGGGAGTCCATGACATGCAAAATTTGGAGGCGGAGATGGAGTCTGTCCTCAAGACTCTGGGTTAATTGCAGCCGATTTTTTGTTGTCTGCTTTGTTGTCCTTTTTTGCTTGACCTTTCTAGTTTGTTACGGCTAGCTGCTATTTGCTCTGTCCTTTTCCTTTATAGGAGTTGGTTTTTTTTGTTGGAATTTTGTTTCATTTCCTTTTTATTGTAAACTCTATGGTTTCGGGTCCCTATAAAACCCGTTTTACCCTTTATCAAAAACATATCGCATCATCAATCTCATCCATCTCATATCATATCATCATTTAAGTTGTTTAAGATAATATAGATTTGTTATTCTAAGCATCTCAAAACCATATCATTTGCATCATCATCCATAACCATCCATTTTGAACCCCTTTATCGTGAGATTGACCCTCAAATTGAATCTTTTCGCTTGATCTCTCAAGGGGGCAATGTACCAGTATACTTCTTTCCGCTGGGGCATTCGAAAAATGAAAAAACTTGAATTTTGATCATGGTAAGATTATTCTTTGAACCAACACAACAAGTACATTGCTTCAAAGAGGGGAAAAATGTAGACACATGAAATTGACATCATGCATAATCATATTCGCTCATCATTTAAATAAATCAAGTTTATTTATCAATCTCCTAAAGTCACCAACTTAAATTAAATAAATCAACTTGATCTTAACATCACCCTCCTTGATTAAATAAATCAAACCTTTATTTAATTAAGTCTAAAATCACGTTCCATCCCTTTTGATTTAAATAAATCAAAATATTCAAGTCAAAGGGGTGAAAGCATCTAATCATCATTAAGTTAATCTAACTCTGATTAACCTAATCTAACCACCCATCACATCCTCTAGCTTTTCCCACTTGCACCAATAAATCATTTTAATTCATTTATAAAATCAGCATTTTCCATGAACATCGCATCTTTGAGGAATATTCCCTCAAGTTTGAATTCAAAAGAAAGTGGACATGTACATCCAACAAAGCATTTATGAGCTCTTACATGGCTCTTACATGTCCCTTGCACAAGTCAAACTCAAAATTTACTCTCAAATTCAAATTTGAAATCTCCCTCTCTTTGGCACATTGACCAAAATGTGTTTATTCTTCATCCTATCACAAGTTGACAAGTGGCCTCTTCTCATTGGCTTATCTTTAGTCCCACATCCTCCATGTTTGGCATTCTTTTATCACTTTTGGCCATAAATAGAGGTCTCCTCTATTGTTCAAACTTCTCCACAATCTTGAGATCTTTCTCCATATCATTGTCATTTGAATCCATATCTTAGCATTTCATATCATATTCAAATCATTTTCATCATGGAGCTTAGCAAAGGATTGGGAAAGGGCTTCTTTCCATAGAAGCACCAATCCACTATGAGATAAAGTTGGATCATGTTTTTTGTATGCTTTGCTTAGTTTCCTTGATTCCTTTCATTTACATGATCAACATGTTTCATTATTTCATAGGGATGTTGATAATTTGCTTTGTTTTAAAGTGCTAATCATGCTAATGTGTGTGTGTTAGTTTTAACCATTTGCAGATTTTCACCATCCACAGGTTCTAGTTCCAAATTCTTAAGATGGGACGAAGAAATTATGAGGAAATGGAATGGGCTCAGGATACCAGCCTTTAGCCAGCCATCTATCCCAAAAGTGAATAGGAAAGAGATTTTTTGGACTCATCCGGTAAGGTTAAAATGGAAACTGAACTTCGATGGGGCTGCAAAAGGAAACCCTTGCAATGCAGGGCCAGGTTGCATAATCCAGGACTCAAAAGGAAAGTGTGTTTGGGCTGCTTCGAAGAATCTAGGTGTATGTACTAACAATATGGGTAAAATGGAGGCACTTTGGCTTGGCTTGCAATTATGTATCCAAAAGGGTATTGAGGCTATCGAAATCGAAGGAGACTCTATGCTTTGTATTAATGCAATCAGCTTAGGAAGATCCCAAAATTAGAGAATTAATGACTGGATGAATCTAGTAAAGGAATCCCTAGGAAGGCTATCAGATTACACTCTGTCACACATTTATAGAGAAGTGAATCAGGCTGCAGATTTTTTGGCGAACTCGGGTGTGGTGCAAGTTGAAAAAGTAGTAATAGGCTTGTCATCTGTACTCTGGTTGGGTTTGCAAGAAGTAATATAAAAGGATTATTTGGGCTGCCAAGCCTCATCGATTGTTCCCATTTGAGCTCGTGAATCCTTTGGCATGTGAGTATTTTTAGTTTTGTACTGGTGGATACAATTTTGGTGGATTCGGGGTATGTTGTGACTATCAAATATTTGATGACCAATGGCTTCTCAAAATTTCTCTGTGGCTATTTAATACCGGTGTTCATATTCATGTTTATTTATATGCGGAAGTCTTGGGGTGTGGGTTGCCGAGCGATCATGGTATTCCAATTTGGGTTACTTTTCCAGTGTGCCAAGGAAGTATTACAAATGTAGTGCAAACGTCTTTTCTTGATCCAAAACCAGGAGACATGAAATGTTGTCATGGATTTTCTTTCCTCCTTCCTAAACATAAATCAACATTGGTGCGATGGCAAGATATTTGAGGTTTTGATTGGCATTCTGGTTGATATCACTGAGTCCAGGGAACATGTGGTAGAGCGGCTAGATAGGTTCGTGGCACTGATGTATGTTCAAGTCACTGCTAATGCCACGCTGGAGTTGCAGACGAATGGCTGGGTGAGTCTTCTCAGGGTTTATTTTGACCCTACAATACTAAGCGATGATGAGGCTAATGGCAGTGAAACAAAGACGGTTAAGCGTAATACACTAGTCAACTTCATGTCCAATGCATGGGAGGTCTTCCGAATGGAAGTCATGAATGTAGACATGGTGGCATTCACAAGATTCATGGACTCAAATCTCTCATGGAGGGCGAGGGTAGTCTCAACAAGCTAGTTAGGCTGGGTAATCTCATGGCAATAATATATCAGTTGATGTATGACTAGGTTTGTTGGGATTAAATTTTAACACTTAGGGGTGTTGTATGGCACTTTCATGCCAAACTTTGTTACTGTATCTGGGAGCTACCCCCTTTATTTGGTAGTACTCATCTATAAAAAATATATATATATATATATATAAAATACGCAAGAGTTATCACAATTTTTTTATTTTTTTTTATGTTAGAATGGATATATGTTATAAAATAATTCCTTATTTCAATTATTTTCAAATTTAGAACCCAAAACCTAATTGAATCCTAAAGCTTCACCTTAATTCTAATCACAAGTTATATCTTAGAATCCTAAATCTAACCCTTACCCTAGTTGAGTTGTAATCCTAACCTTAAACCTAACCCTACCCCTAATCGTAATTGAAATTCAACCCTAATTATAATTCTAACCCTATTCATAATATTCATTCTACCACAAACCATACTCCTAATTACGATACCAACTCTAATTGTAATCCTAATAAAACCCTAAAAGTAATTCTAATTAAACCCTAACCCTAACCTAACTATAACCCTAACCTTAATTGAACCCTAATCCTAACCCTATTTAAACAATTACCCTAATTGAATATAACCCCTAATCATAACCCTAGTTAAATCCTAATTAAATTTTAATCATATCGTTAATTGTCATCATTATCATCAAAATGTTGGAAAAGTCACAACAAGGCTCGTTGGTTGTAGATCTGGAAGAGGACAAGGATAAACACAAGAAAGAGGACCAAGGAATATCGAAAAGGACCCATGCCAACCTTAAGAGGAAAGTGCCTCCTACTACCCAGATGGTCCAGATCTTAAAGAGGGGGGTTCAAGAAATGAATGACATGGAAGCTGAGACTGCAGAAACATTAAAGTCCTAAGTTTAGTCACTATTGGTGTTTTGTCTGGTCTTTTTGGGTCTTTTCTATGGCCCTTGCTGGTTTTTTTGGTGGCTATGGCTTTGTCATTTTGTTGTCTTCTCTACAGCCTCTTTGTTTATGGGGTCTTTGACGATCTTTTCATTTATTTGTAAACTTTATGGTTTCAGGTCCCTATAAAACCCATTTTCCCTCTTTCAAAAATGTTAATTGTAATTATAACCCTAACTCTAGTTGAATTGTAGCCCCAACTCTAACTCCCACCCCAACCATTAGCCTAACCCAAAACTTTATCACATTTACCAGTTGTACCCTAAACCAAATCTTAATTAAATCTTAACCATAATTAAACACTAATCATCACTAATTCAACCCGAGATAACCCTAACACTAACTAAGCCCCAATTCCTTAACTTTAACCCTAACTCCAACCAACCCTTACTCATAAACCATAATTGCTAACCCTAACCTTGAACACTAAATTTAATTGAAATACAACCCTAATTATAACCCTAATTGAACATAAACACTAACCCCAAGCTTTATCCTAGAACATAAACCATAAGCCTAATCGAAACTCAAGACTATTTTAACATGAACGCTGATGAAACCTAAGTCTTAGAATCCTAATTAAACTATAAAATAATTAAAACCAAACCCTTATTGTAACCTCAAGCTTTATCTGAGATAACCCTATCCTTAATTTAATTCTAACCCGAAGCTTTGTCCTAGAACCCTAACTCTAACCCTAAACCTAAGTAAACCCTAACCCTAATCCTAATTAAAAGTTCAATCCTAACTATAATACTAATTTTAACACTAATCATAATTATAATCCCAACCTTAGTTGAACACCTTAACCCCAATCCTAATTGAAATCTAACCCTAACTATAACACTATTTCAAACACTAATCATAATTTTAACCTTAACCCTATATTTGAACACCATAAGCCTAACCCTAACTATAGTTGTCCCTAATTAAACCATAACCCTTACTCTAACCCCAATATTTATCTAAGAACTATAACCCTAACCTTAATTTAATTCTAATCTGAAGCTTTGTCCTAAAACCCTAACTCTAGCCCTATTTACCTTAGTAAACCCTAACCCTAATCCTAATAAAAGTTCAATCCTAAGTATAATACTAATTTTAACACTAGTCATAATTATAATCCTAACCTTAGTTGAACACCTTAACCCCAATCCTAATTGAAATTTAACCCTAATTGTAACACTATTTCAAACACTAATCATAATTATAACCTTAACCCTATATTTGAACACCATAAAGCCTAACCCTAATTATAGTTGTCCCTAAATTGAACCCTAACCCCAACCTAACCTTAATCGTTATCATAGTCATAACCCTAACCCCAAGCTTTATCATACAATGGTAATCCTAACCCTAACACCAACACTAGCCCTAAGATTTATCCTAGAATCCTAATCCTAACTTTAACTCTAGTATTAGAGTTAGAGTTAATATTATTTTATTATAAATTTATAGTCTTCTTTAAATATTTTTTTATGATTGTCAATTTAAATTGTATTTAATGTTTATTTTTTATATAATTTATTTATATGTTTACTAAAACATTACATTGCTATAATATGTTTAATAATTTTTTAAGAATAATTTAAATTTAATCCTCATAATTTTGATTAATTTAATGTTTAGCCATTATTCTCTTATTTAAATTGTTTATATGCTTACTATAAAAAACATTTCTACAATTTTAAAAGCGACATAAAATTGACTCATAGAACCATTTTAATTTACTTTTAAGTGCTTACACTTTTCATTCAATTATTATTTATTTGTAATTTTATTAAGAGCTTATGTCTTTAATTAAATTATTTTTATGTTTAACAATTTTTAAAATATTGATGTAAACTTAATCCTTAGAACCATTGTTTAAATTTTGAAAATGTTCTTCAATTTCTAAAATAAAAATAAAACTATTTTAGTTTATTAAAGTGAATATAAAATATCTCTTTAAGTTATTTCACCTCATAATTTACAAATAATTACCATATATTATATATCATAGACATATTTATATATTTTTCATAATAATTTAGATTTTGATATTTAAATGTGTTAAAATTTTGATGATTAAATTTATTCATAATCAACTAAGTTGTTATTTTAGGTAGGGATTGATCTATTTGAGTATAAATTGGTGGAAATTATTGTTGGAGAAGTCAATATTTGAATGAAACATATAAGCCTTTCACTAGTGAAATAAAATAAGATGTCTACAATATAAACTAAATTTCTTCCAAAATTATTAAACACATTATAGGAATGTAATACTTTTTTTTTTTTTTTTTTTTTAACGAGGGGAATCGGGTGCAGCACGGTCCCCCATATAACCCCCCACCGCCGGTAAACCGTGACCGACAGTGCTGGCGGGACACACCAACCGGTACCATGGGAGCGTCGGAGAGTCGAACTCATGGTGGGCGCCCTGCTACAGGGAACACCTTAACCAACTGAGCTAGGACTGGCACCCCAGGAATGTAATACTTTAGTAAGCATATAAATAAATTATATAAAAAGGTAAACATTAAATATAATTTAAATTGACAATCATAAAATTATTTTAAAATCTATTTTGCAAGATTGTTAATATACAAATTATTTAAAGAAGACTATAAATTTATAATAACATAATATTAACAAATTTTAAAATAATATTAACTTTAATACGAATACAATTCAAATAAAAATTATTTAAAAAATTAAATCATTTAAAAAAATTATTATATATAAAAAATAAATTGAAAATTTGAAAAATACTGAAAATACAAATACAATTCAAATAAAATTTATTAAAAATATAAATTATTTTTTAAACATGATTAAATATATATTTTTTGAAAAATAAATGTTTAATTACAATAAAAAGATCTAAATACAAACAATTTAAATAATTTTTTATTAAAATTAAATTTAAAATGACTTCTAAATTAAAACTTAGGATTCCTATCGGTATTGGCATGGGGTGATAGTTTAAAGGTGGTATTGTTGTTCTTGCCATTAAGGTTCAAATGTCATTCCCAGGGTGGTATTGTTAAATGGTTGTATTCCTATTCATAGCTCCTATTCAAAAGCATTTACCCCTTGAATAATAAAAAAGAACTTACTATTCCTAAATTTATTAAAACAACTTGTATTGGAAATTTTTTTTTGAAGCCTTCTTCTCATGAATTTGTTATTTCACCCACACAAACTTTTATGTACCACGAAACTGGCAGGGATTGACGAGACAAGTCCACTGTAGTATGGATGGAGCATGCAGCATGGATGGGGCAACAATCCATCCCTGATGCAAATTTGGGGCTAGATAGCCATTATCGTGACACAAGGAAAAATATTCTTACAATACAACTATTATATTTCCACTATAAAACTTAATAGACAAATAAAATTTGTCGTAAATGCGACAAAATTTTGAACAATATGACTCCCAATGAGTTGGGCATAAGAAGTTATATTCCAAGAGCCTTTATGAAGGAATGAGCATAGACACATTTGGTTGGCACACCCATGTCAAATCCTATTTAGTTTGGGTTTTCATTTGAAGGAAAATTATATTCTATGAATAAGTTTGTCCCATATCTTTATTTTTAAATTTGTTTATCTTCAATTATTTTTAGGACATTTTTTGTTCAATTTTTCTTATTATATTTATATTAACAATTAATTTTATATATATAAAGATTTTTATTTTTAGCGTTAAATTTTAAATGAAAGATAAATATTGAGGTATTAAGAATTAACATTTCTTCAATTTAATTAACATTGAGCATAAAAAATTTAGTGTGCGAATAGGGAGATCAAAATAAATATTACAATTATTTTTATATCTTGTTTATTTATCCATTGTATAGATCAATTTGTTGGAGGCTTTCATTTGTTGAGCTTATTTTTGCATGTGAGCTACATGACCTTTGGTTGGATTCCTTTTGATGTTATCAAGGGCCTCTCTCTCTCTCTCTCTCTCTCTCTCATTGAGAGATTTGAACTCAATGCCTTATAGGTGCCTACAACATGACTAAACCATTACATCAAGTTCCCTTTAGCATCTTCGTTATTCTTGGTTTTCATGGTTTTAATGATGATGCTTCTAAATGAACTAAACTATATACAAAAGTAATATATTTACACTTTTATGCTTTTATCCAAAAAAAAATTTATTTTGTTTAAACTAATTAAGAAAAGAACTCTTTCTTGTATTTTAAATGTAACTAAATGAGACTTTCTAAATGGAATGTAATAGACTATTTTATTTATTTGGTTTTGGAATTTCATGGTTTAAACATGGTAAGTGCAAGATTTTTTCCTCAAAATTAAAGTTTGTCATAGTTGGGAAAAAAATTTGAAGCACTTACACATAAAATATCAACATGAAGTGAAAATATGAAATGTAGGATTTTGTTTCTAGTTTTTGTGGAAACAACCAAGATCATGGAGAAACAAGCAAGCACAAGATTGCAAGTGAAATCGAATAAATTGTATTACAAATGAACAAGTATAAATAGGTGAAGTTTGGAAACAATACTCCACGATAATAGGAAAGATGGCAAAAATAGAACCAAGAGAATAGCTCAAGGTTCAACCAACCTTCTATGTAGCAGCGATGTGTCAAAAATGAGTTGACACATCGACTAGTGACTCACCTAAGGAGACTTAGTCTTTCCACATGTGAGGAAATCTACTATGGTTATGTTAGGATAACTCATGTTGAGTTATACACCAACACCCCCCCTTAAGCATAGCTTAGGTAGGTTTATGAAACATGAGTCTCGATTGTGCGCCATTTTAGGTACTCATTTACAAAATATCTCTCAAAACCAGAGAAAGAAAGAAAACCCTGTGGGAAAAAAATTTCCTCCAAAAAGAGAGAAAATAAACAGAGGACTTTAGATGGCCCTTCCTGATGATGATGATGTCGATGTAGACCGTATGCCAAGAAGAGCTCGTAGATGAATGAACCTTCTTTCTGTAAAGGGTTTGGTAAAGATATCGACAACTTGTTCTGAAGACTGGAAAAATACCAGGTTGATGATCTTATCATGGATAAGTTCACAAATATAATGCATATGAATCTCAATATGTTTGGTTCATTGATGTTGAACTGGATTCTTGCATATTTGGATAGTACTCTGATTATCACAATAGATAACTATTGGTCGTCTGATAGGAATTCCAAATTTAGAAATGATGCCTTGAAGCCATATGGCTTATGTAGCTGAGTTAATAGCTCCTTGGAACTCTGCCTCTGTAGAAGATATAGAAATAGCATTTTTCTTTTTGCTAGACCAACTGATAGGACCTGAACCAAGTGAAAAACTATACCCAGAAGTAGACTTGCGATTTTCTATATCACCAGCCCAATCTGAATCTGTGAAACCAACCAAATCAATAGTTGAACCAACTCTATAATGTATCCCAAATGTAAGTGTACCTTGAAGGTAGTGAAGAATCCTCTTAGCTGCTTTCCAGTGAAATTCATGAGGTTCTTGCATAAATCTGGAAACTAAGCCAATTGCATATGATATGTCAGGCCTAGTATGTGTTAAGTAAATAAGACTGCCTACAAGTTGTCTGTACAATGTTGCATCAAATAATGGTGTAGGACAAGAAGTCTCAAGCTTAACACCAGATAAGTAGGGAGTTGGAGCTGGTTTACAATTAGTCATGTGAAAACGTTCAAGTAAGTCGAGAACATACTTGGGTTGAGCAAGAACAATCCCTAAATCTGATTGAGATATCTCAATACCAAGAAAGTAATGCAGTAACCCTAATTCTGTCATGTCAAATCTTTCTTGAAGTGCTGATTTTACTGCCATAATAGCAGAGGAAGCACTCCTAGTGATTAAAAGGTCATCAACATAAAGAACCAGTATTAACAATGAATCATCATGTCGCAAAAGATATACATTAGGATCTGAATTGCATCGAGTGAATCCTGAAGATAGAAGATATGAATCCATCTTACCATACCAAGCCCTGGGTGCTTGTTTTAGGCCATAGATAGATTTCCTTAGTATACACACTAAGGATGAATCGTGAACAAACCCTAGAGGTTGTTCCATATAGATCTCCTCCTCAAGATCTCCATGAAGAAATGCACTCTTTACATCCATTTGATGTACTGCCCACCCATGTGTTGCGACAATAGCAAGTGTGAGTCTGATTGAAGTCATCTTTGCAATAGGTGCAAAGGTCTCTGTATAGTCAATTCCTGCTACTTGTGAAAAACCTTTAACAACCAACAGTGCTTTGTACTTGTCAACTGACCCATCTGCTGCATATTTAGTCCGATATATCCATTTACATCGAACTACTTTTCTCCCCTTAGGAAGAGAAGTTAAATCCCAAGTGTGATTTTTTATTAAGGAATCATATTCCTCATTCATGGCAACATCCCACTTAGGTATACCTGATGCATCTTTAAATGTCTGCGGATCAGACACTGAAGCAAAGAAGGCATGAGATTCCCCCTGAAAGTATATCTCAACTTGTCTGTCATCTACTGTAGTTTGTACCCATGAATCTGTTGTATGAAGTGAGCATAGAGTTCTAGATGTGGGAAATTCTGGTGCAGAAATATCAACTTCTAATTCAATCCCTGAATTGGATGAAGATGAATTTTCAGTGCAATCATCACTTTGTGAACTGGAGGAAGTAGAAGTACTACTAATTGCACTAGAAATTTGTTGCGAATGATCTGAATCATCAGAAATATTATCAGAATCTGGAGAATCAATAGTATGACGAGGAATGTCAAGAATAGTTTCAAGGGGTGTTTCTTGAAACTTGACACTTCTCTCGATGAACAACTCATGTGTGGTAGGGTGTAGTAGGCGATAACCTTTAACACCTTCTAGATATCCAACAAAGATACAAGGTTTGGATTGTGCATCCATAGCCTTGCGATGTTCTTTAGGAATACGGGCCATAGCAGGTGAACCAAAGACTCTAAAGTGATCAATTGTTGGTTTCCATCCTTTCCAAGCTTCAAAGGGAGTTATTCCTTTCAAGGCTTTGTGAGGAACCCTATTCTGAATGTAACATGCACAATTGATAGCTTCAACCCAATAAGATGGTGTTAAACCTTTGGAATGAATCATACAGTTAGCCATCTCCTTTAAAGACCTATTTTTACGTTCTGCAACACCATTTTGTTGAGGGGTATATGGAACTGTGCATTGCAACTCTATCCCTTCTGTTGTGCAAAAATACTCAAAAATGTTATTAACATATTCTCTGCCATTATCTATTCGAAGAACCTTGATGACTTCCCCTGACTGTTTTTCGGCTAGAGCTTTGAAATCTTGAAAAGAATCAAATACTTCTGATTTTTGCCTAAGGAAGTAGACCCATGTAAAACGTGAGAAATCATCAATAAATGTGAGAACATATCTTGCCTTTGTAAAAGAAGGATGTGGGAAAGCCCCTAAAACATCACTATGAACAAGTTCTAAGACTTGTTTTTCCCTCCAAGTTTCTCCTTTGTCAAACTTTGCTTCAGGATGTTTACCAAGTGAACATCCTTCACATAGTCCTTTAGAAAACTTGACTTTTGGTAATCCATTAACCATTTTTTGTTGCCATAGTTGTTCAAGATAATGGTAGTTAAGGTGGCCAAACCGTTCATGCCATAATTTACTAACTTCATCTGAATGAGTTAGTAGTGCCTTTGAAGAAATATCAGTAGCAAAACGAGAGAAGGAATACAATCTAGATTGGAGATTGGCTTCTCCTATAGCAACTAAGTTATTACTTTGTAATTCTCTTATCTCAATTGAATTTGGAGAGAAATAAACTCTCATACCCTTCCCTAAGTGTGTTATTTGATACACTGAAAGGAGATTAGTTGAAAGTGAAGGTACACTAAGAACTTTTGAAAAAATTCCTCCTTCAACTGCAACAGACCCTCTCCCTTTAACCAATACTGGGGTATCATCACCTAAGTTGACTGAAGACATTATGGATGGCTCTAAGGATGTGAATACAACCTGAGAAGAACACATATGATGAGTAGCACCAGAATCAATAATCCATGATGGAGATGAAGATGAAGATGACGTAACAACTAGAGCTTTTCCTTTTAATTTCTCTTTGTCCTTGGTATTATCTTGAGTTGATGAAGATGCCTTGCCAAAATCAGGAATCCTAATATTATTCTTTTTAAGAATATTTGAGAGACTTTCGATTTGTTTCTTCATGCATTGATGTTCATCATGCCCCAGTTTTTTACAAAAGGCACATATTATCTTCTCAGTAATGTGCTTACTTTGTTGAGAAGATTTATCCTTTTTCAAATCATCTATTTTATCTCCTTTCTTACCACCCTTGTCCTTTTTAGTGTTTTTCTTCCCATTTGAAGTTTGTGGCTTGTCATTCCCTGTAATTAGAGCTTGAGGCTTCGTAGACTTCAAAGAACCCATCTGAATTAGTTTCTCTTGTTCCCTTGTGAGATCAGAAATAAATTTATCTAGAGTGGGCATTCTCCATGATGCTCCAAGAGCACTTTTAGTAGAATAGAAAGTTGATAAAAACACAGAAAATTATGGACCTAATTTGGAAAGTACTGAAAGGATTAATTGATCCTCTTTCTTGTCAATTCCACAATCTTTTAACTATAACTTTAAAGATTTAAACTTTGTGAAGAAATCTTCTAAAGTTGTAAAACTTCTAGGACTAAGACCTAAGAGCTGATTTTCCAATTCATGACTTCTGAGTTCATCAATTTTTCCAAATAGTTTGTCTAAAGTTTCCCACACTTGATTGGGTGTAGTTAAATTTTTGACATGAAACAATAATTCTGGAGATAGATTTAAACACAAAAAGCCAAATGCTTGATCACATTTGTTGAAAAACTTTTCTTTTTCTTTGGCTGCATTAGGCTCTTTTTCCGTTCCCATAGTTATCCTATATAGACCCTTATTTTTGAGTACAAGGCTAACTTTAATCTTCCAATCATGATAATTGAAAGGTGTTAGTGGAGAAATGGGAATAGTAGACTCCATGATGCTTTTAGTCACCTAGATAGAAGATGCAGAAAAATTTGAAAGAAAGAGATAAAAAGAGAAAATGAAGATGTGAAAAAGATAAAACACCTACACAAAAAAAATCTTATGTAGTAAGATGTGATGAGTATCCTGCTAGGCATGAGAGAATCTTTCCAGCAAATGATCAAGCACAGGCTGTGTTATTCTGAGCATGTTGACTAGTATCAATGAATTCATTGTTGTCTTGGAGATATGCAGGCAAGTCAAAGCATGGTGGACGTGTGCCTGCGAGTGATCGAGTCAAGCTGAAGCTGGAATAAATGCCGCCTCCTACGAATCTCACAAGTCTCATGGCATCCTTCTCTGCCAGGCCATCCAAATTCTTCCTGCACGATGAACCGAAGAATGTGTGAAGAGGCGTGTGGGAGTCGTGGAAGAATAGGTCACGACTTTATGGAAGTCATTGGAGAGTTACTATTCATAGCATACGGCTTCCCAAATCCTCACGTCTCATCTACACTACCTCCAACAGAGGCTCGAGTCACTAACAGGGAGTCTATTTTCCTACCAATTTCATGGCAGATTGGGAAGACTATGCAGGAAACATGGAGGGCGGAGAAGGGTAACCAGCGGTTCAAGGCTGGGACATTGAGGGTCCGCACCCTTGCAGTGGCGTCTTCAACGTGGAGAGGAATGAGGGAAGGCCTCTATGAGACGTACATCACTAGTTAGGAGGGTTGGTGTGCTATAGACGCCTGGTCGATGATTATAGATGCCTTTTCAAGGCGTTAGACAGTGAGTAGACTCATTTGTATGTGCAGGCCGACAGAGCCACTGTGTGGCCTTTGTTGACTGCGATGGTAAAGAGAATCTCCTCACAATGTACGCTGGCCTGAAGATGGCATGGAAACCTCACAAACTCAATGTCAATGTAAGTGATTCACATAGCAAGAAAAACGGCTTGAAGCTTACCACGTATGCTTTGATACCATGTGGAAATAGCCAAGATCATGGAGAAACAAGCAAGCACAAGATTGCAAGTGAAATCAAATAAATTGTATTACAAATGAACAAGTATAAATAGGTGAATTTTGGAAACAATACTCCACAATAATAGGAAAGGTGGCAAAAATAGAACCAAGAGAATAGCTCAAGGTTCAACCAACCTTCTATGTAGCAGCGATGTGTCAAAAATGAGTTGACACATCGACTAGTGACTCACCTAAGGAGACTTAGTCTTTCCACATGTGAGGAAATCTACTAACTATGGTTATGTTAGGATAACTCATGTTGAGTTATACACCAACAGTTTTGAAATACATAATTGATTCTAATACCTAGATGATAAAAAAAATTATTTTGTAGGATGTATAAAAGTGAATCTTTTTAACAAAATAAGTCAAAGGATAAAACATGCATATGCACAACGAACAAAACAAGTAGTAAATGAATTTATTTTTTAAAATCCCTATATGAAAAGATGCATATTATGTTAAATTTTGGTGAGAGTGTTTTATTTCATAACTTTTTAATGAATAAAATTTTAAAAATCATTTTGTATAGGAATTAAAGTGTCTTTTAAAACCTTTCATGTACAATCGAAATAATAAATGACATAAAATAATTCTAACTCAATTTTATTTTTATGCACCGAATGATTTCTAGATTGGTTAAACAATTTTGTTTTTAAATTCAAACTTAAAATTTATTAAAAAATAGTAATATACATTATTTTAGGTTCACAAATAATTTTATTTAAATTAACTAATAGAATTTTTTTAACTATATATATTAGCTGATAAGCTATTTTGTTTGAAGTTTCTGCTGGGATTTTCGTCAGCCCAGCCATAAATTGGATTTGTCGATGCCAGGGGTCTATCGGCCGGCGAGGAGGCCACCATTTTTTTTTTGTGGCAACGTGGGAATTGGTAATTACGTGGGTTGGTGGTGGTGGAGAATGATGTCCTGGATACAAAGAATGTAAATGCTAAGCGTTTTTGGCATGAGGGCCAATGTATCCTATCGTTGCATGATGGCGGTAGACGAAGTAAATGCAATATTGAATGCTAGCGTGTGGGAGAGTATACTTTTATGAAGTTGTATTGTTAGAAGAGCCATTGTGGTGTTGGTTTGATAGTAGGCTATTATTAAATTTGTTGCCTTCTACGTCATTTTTTAGTAGGTTAGAGGGTTTTAAAACTATTGAGCTACGAAATCAATAAGTTGTTTTGCATGGGTATTTTGCATAAATGATTAATTTATTGTTTATGCCTTTTGTTCTCTTCTTATTATTCGTTTTGATAGCAGGTTTCAGGGTTTGAACACTGATGTGCTGTGTAATGTGCGACAAACTATATTGATTAAGTTGCATTGTCGAAAGAGCCATTGTGGTATTGGGTTGATAGCGGACTAATGTAAAATCTGTTGCTTGCAGTTCCCTGGTTTGTTTCATAGGAGACAACTATAAAAATCATCGAGTTTCACTACTTTTTGTGTCGAATTGGAGGGTTTGAAAACTGTCGTTCTCCATAATCTGTAAGTCATTTTACATAGGTGTTTTGCATAGATTGTTTTTGTTGTCCGGATTCTATAAGCTATTCTGCATGGATGTTTGGTGTTATTGTTTTCTGTGGATGGAGAAATTGTAGTGGAATCTTTTTTTGTTTCATCAAGAAATATGGTTAGGGTTTGTAATTTTTTCATTCTTGGTTTATTTTTGTAGTTATCTCTATGCATTTTTGGCCTAATACCCGTTACCATAGGAGCAATAGTAGTTAAATCTAGTTTCTTCCATCAAAATGGTTAGGGTTGGTAATTTTATTGCCCAATTGCAGATTAAGATAGGAGTGATTGTATATGTATGGATATTTTGTTTGAAGTTTCTGATGGGATTTTCATCAGCTGAGCCTTGAATAGGATTTTTTGTTTAATAGGTGTTTTATAATTTCTCTCTTTCTCTATAATATTTTATTCCAGCAAATGTAGCTCAGAGTTTTAGCATAATGTGTAAGGAAGTATATTCATTAAGTTGCATTGTCGAAACAACCATTGTGTTGTTGGTTTCATAGTGGACTATTGTAAAAATGATAGTATTGTTTGATAGCAAATTATTGTAAAAATCATCAGCCTCTGCTTCGTTTAATGGTAGATTGGAGGGTTTTAAGACTGTGGCGCTGCGCAATCTATAGGTCCTTTTACTTAGGTGTTTTGTATAAATGGTTTATTAATTTTTTGTGTTAAAAATCTTTTTCTTAGGAATCTGTAAGTCGTTTTCCATGGATGTTTGTCGTTATGGTTTTGTATGGATGGAGAAATTGCAAATATATAGATATGGAGATTGTTTGTTATTTGTTTGAAGTTTCCAACAGGATTTCCATTAGCCAAGCCGTGAACAAGATTTGTTTATGTTTAACCTTAGAGACATAAACATATAACAAGAAGATATTAACAATAAATTAATCATCTATGCAAAACACCCATGTAGTAAAGAGTATAACCCCACAAACTTGATTGAAAATTCAAGTTGCATCACCTCAGACTAAATATTATAGAGAAATAGAGAAATTGTAAAAGAGGTATTAGAATAACACTAATGTAGCTTGGAGTCTAGATTAAGTGTGTATATGTATATATATATGCATGTATATGTATGCATATATACATACATATATATATATATATATGTATGCATGGGGGGATGGAGGAGAGAGGAGAGGGATAGATATGAGGAGAGGAGGAAAGAGGTGAGGAGAGAGAGAGAGAGAGAGGAGGGGAGAGGAAGAGGAAATGGAACAGGAAGGAAAGGATGGACATGGAAATAATGGAAATAATATGAAAGGATGCCACAAGCTCCTTTGAAACTTTGTTTCATCACCACACTGTATATTATAGAAATAGAGAAATTGTAAAAGACCTACTTCAGGAGGGAAAACTTAGTGGAAAATCTCCTGCCGCAATTGTAATTCTGAATCAACCAAGTCAAATTCAAGCCAATTTCTTTGGTAACCTGGCAGTTCCAAATCTACCGGATTTTGCATTTAACTATAGGTCTAATGTAATACGTCCATTCGCTTAACAAGTTTTTTTATTATATATTTATTCAAAAAATTCTCCATTTCAAAACGGCGTTTCAACGTAATCACCAATATTTTCGCCTAGAATCCCAAAAGCATTTAATAAAGAACCTACATATTCACCAATAGAATTAAAACAACATTGTATCAGGACCCATTTCACCAATTATAATTTATAAATAGTTGCTCATGAGGACCTATTTCGCCAATAACATTAAAAAATAATTAAATTTGAGGACACATTTCACTTTGAAAATTACATCGTATCGTTGTATAAGCACACGATATTTGCCAAATTTTTAATATACCATTTAAAAATCCCGCGGAATTCGCCAAATATGGAATCATGGATTGATATAAATACAATCGAAAGTTTCATTTATTCTTACACATTTTGTTCAGTTCTAAGGTTCTACTTCTCGATTCAAAATTTAGTGAAAGTTGAAATCGTAGACTTAAAAGGTGAGTGATCATTTCTTCTTCATAGTGTTATCAGTTATAATAATAAGTTTTCTTTATCTCTTTTCCATTCTTGATTCAACAAAGTGAACCTTAGAACCAAACTCTAAAGTTTTGAAGTTTTCAAAACCTTCGACCCACTGAGTAGAAAGTTGACCAGGAAAGAATTGCGACTGAACAAAGTGAACCATCAACCATGTCAGGGAATCACGAAGTTATGAAAATTTAGAACTCCATGACAAGGTTATAAAACTCCGAGGACTACCAACTAAGGTTAGGAAAAGCCAAAAAAAATATATTGTATTCCATGGTATTGAATTTGATATGTGATTCTACATCATTTTTAAAGAACAAAACGTATCACACTACTTATAAATTCCTATTGCATTTCTATTCACACAATCTTTGATAAATAACTGAAAGGAATATTATTAATCCATTCCTTGAAAAAAAGATAATATTTCAACATCCATAACTTATAAGTTATAAGCTAATAGAAGCTAATAGTTCAACATAAATAACATATAAAGGCATCTACCCAACTTAAACAATAAAAGCTTAAACTACCAAATCACCTAAATTATACTGAAAAATCCTAACGCATCCATCACCATAAAATATTTATTCATAGATAAACATTCCACAACAATGAAACTATCCAAAAATCTATCATTCCAATAATAGACAATCCATTGGTAAATATAGAGTTTTAAATTTTTTGTCTTGATAACGGTTTCTTGAAGACAACTGTTTTAGAAATTAAAATAAAAAGTCTTTGAGGTATCAAGAGATCCAAATTAAAGAAAATAACATAAAAAAAAACAAAATAGCGGTCCCACTCCCAACACCCACTGCTTCGCTTTCAATTATTTATGCCTCCTTCTCCTTCAGTAACACCTCCTTTGCCTTTACTCTTTGCCTATATTCCTGGTACTTGGTGACAATTGTGGTGATTTTTTTTCTTCCTGGAGTTGTAGTAATCTATAACATGGTTCTCCATGTGATCAAAGTCTTTTCACACTCAACCAACATCTGAGATCTTTTCTCTTCTCTACATTTACAAGTCCTCAGGTGGATCTCCATTCCACTAATTTTTGAGGACTCCCATGTTACTATAGCAGGATCAACTATTTCTTTCTTGAATATCTCTCTAAACTTCAGAGAGATCTCTTTTATATCTAGAATGTTTTCATCAAACTCATTAGTAATTTCCACTCTGAGAATATGACAATCTTTTTAGCTTCCACCAAAATTTCATAATATTGATCATGTGTATTATTAATTTCCCTCACCAAATTATCATATATATTCAATTTCCATTCCAATGAAACGGACTAGGAAGGGTCTAGCTCCTTAGGATTATTCACAATTTCCTCACCAATTAATATCTTCAAATCCATAGAGTTCAATTCTTTCATTTCTTGAGAGAGAACATAGAGACTAGTTTGATCTTTTCTGAGATACTAAAGTTTTGTTACCAACTCCCCGCTCTTCTTAACAAGTCGAGTGTAAAAGAGCACATATTTATTTAGAAAGAAGATAGCCTCTTGAGATATTTTATCGATCCCCTCACAAATTGCTCTGGAATAACTCAAATTCTTTTTAATTTTCTTTATGGTGAGCACATCGATGCCCTCTACTTGAGAACTTGAGGCTTCATCAGATGTAGGAGGAATGGTCATGGAAGAAATAAAGTTACTCAATGTGAGGACTTGATATTCCAGTTTTATATTTTCTTTCCTCTGTTCTTTCACTCTTTTAATCAAGGTATTGATTGAATAATTGGCATGCTACATATCACCTTCCAGTGTTGGAGGCCCCATATCAACATGTGTGACTTTGTATTCCTCCTCTGTTATTTCATATTCATTTAAATCCTTCACAGGCTCAACAATTTCTAACATTTGATTTCCGAAAGTAGAATCAGTCACCATCCTTGACATCCTCCTGGCTTTCTTAGGTTTTGAAGAGCTTTGAAGTAACTTTGAAACTATATCCACTCCAACTGTCATTGTAGGAATATACTTTCTCTTCTTCTCCACTGCTTTTTTCAGCTATCTTCGGGAGGCTACTACCAAACCAAAATCTTCATTTCCACTAATAGATTCTTTAAGAGCATTAGGAGTGATAAGTGGATTATCAACCAGAGGCGGAGAAGAGGGAAATTCAAATTCAGAAAAAGGAGGAAATATATTATCTTTAGTGATATGTTTATAGATAGCTTTAGAATCTGTAGTCACAAGTTTTCCTTGATTGGTCTTTTTCTTAGGGGTAGGAGAAAGCACACTATCTTGTTCACATATGCTATTCAAATTGATTGTTTCTCTTGGCCTATCACCATCACCTCCTAACTAAGAATTTACACTAGAGGACCTCACAAAGGGTTTCTCTGATGATACACTTGCACTAGATTCTTGCGTAGACCCCTGTTCATTCTTTTGTGATGACTTAGGCTATTGAACAGGACCAACAACTTGCCACCATTTCCCATCCAACTAGTCGTGAGTTCTTTTAAGCACTGAGGCAGCACACACCCTCATATCTGAAATTTCACTTTGGCTCCAATCAACCCTAGGGTGGGATTTATCAGGCAATTTTTCATATGCAAGATCTACGATTGTTGAATCCTCAACTACATTTTTCAGGAATGTGAAATGACAAAACGAAAGCCTATATTTTTATTAGCATTAGCCACATATACTCTCTTCTCAAAACTTCCTTCTCATTGATACAATCTTCCCAGAAATCTTCGTTACATGGGAGATGCCAATATAAGCTCCCTTCATAGATATTATTCTTCACAAAACCCTTATTGTCAAAATTAGCTCTCATAGATAGATTCTAGAGGTTATATTCCTTGAGAATTCCTTCAGCTACCTTGGCCATCTAGTTTGATTTGCACACAAAAGAAGGGGTTTCTAATGGGAGGATATACCCTCGTTTCTCCATGTTCATATACTTAATATTAACCATGGCCATTTGTTGACAAACTTCTATAAATATTAGTAAATCTTGAGGATATCAAGGTAATTTAAATGGGGCTTTCTCAAAACACCTTATTCTCAGATAGGAAAATTTATCAAATTGGATATAAAAACTCCCAAATTTTGATACAAGAGAAATCAATTCAGGGGAAGGCGCATTTCTGGATTTCCATCTAGCTTCCTCACGACCTCTATTAAAAATGCATCATTAACACGACAAAAATCACCCATTCCAAATTGTTTAGTGAACTGAGGAAATCGTTTATACACATGCATATCAGAAGTTGGGGTTTCTTTCGACTCCAACCCAGGCCAAAAGGACCTCTGACTACCTACAATGTATGTCAGGAAAGAACACATACATAAAGTAGTAGTTTTATGGAAATTAATTAATTTCTCATTCAAATGGAAGCAAATAACTTCATCCCAGCTAATGAAAATGTTCTCATCATAGAATATCAAGATAAACTGACACATCCAGACCTCAAATAACTCCACTTGTGCCTTCCCAATAATGTGGTGCAATAAAGCAATAGTATTTGCAATTTCTCCCTTAAATTGCAATATTTTGAGTTTACTCGGTAGTTGCAACTTTCCTTTCTTTTTAGACTTCAACCAGGTTTTGGCCATGGAGTTCTTACACCAGTCCTTATTCGCTTTGAGAAATTCACCTACCACTATGATAGACATGTCTTCTATAGGTTCCCTTTCTGGAATCCCCCACACGTGGGAAATAACTTCAAGAGAAATATTTGTAATTACAGTTCTGTTAGTGGCTTTAATTTCTCATGTTTGTGGAATGTACCTTCTCGCACATGCACTTATTTGGTCCACACTCAACATAACTTTTGGAAAGCCTCCAGCCTAAGTTAGCCTACTTTTTGAGAGTTTTATATCCAAATCAAACTTGTCATCCCTCTCCAGGTGCACCCAAAATTTGTCTAACTTAAAAGGTCTGGGCGTTATATCCCTTACGTCGAACCAATGTTCACTTTGCATGAGCACAAATTCACGAAGAATGAATGTTTGCACATGATATTCTGAGAAGTACTAGCCTTGGAAAAGAACAAGAATGCAGGCTAAAAGTTTGAGTAAACAGAATGTTTTCACTTGATAAGTACTAGCCTTGGCAAAGAACGAGAATGTAGGCTAAATTTCTGAGTACAACTTTTCCACCCACTTATGCCATTATTTTTTTATAAGACATACTTTAAATGCGGCATTCAATTTCATACCTCGAAAAGATAGCCTTTAAACCTCCATTCTTTTGAAAATTATTGAAAAGACAACTCAAGTTTATTCCATACATAGCATTCAATGAGATGTTAGATGACGATGCCTTTGAAAGGTAAGATAAGTCCATCATGTCACATGGTCGCTGAAACTTGGAACCTCAAAACCAAAGTCTAAAGTTTCAATTTTTTTGAAACCTTTGACCCACTGACTAAATTCACACACTGTAACTCAAAGGTTACATATGCATGAACTTAAGTTACTCAACAAAGTGAACAAAGTTGGGGAACCAAGTAGTTATGAAAATTTAGAACTTTGTGACAATGTGACATGTCACATGGTTAGAAAACTCGGAGGCCTAGTGACTAAGCTTGCTTTGCTCGCTTATTTTGAGTCTAAAACCATACATCTAATGTTCATCAAATGGTTGAGTAATTTATGATATAAATAATAAACATGTGTTTTAAAGTTTTTATATTTTTAACCATTAATGTGCTTAGATTATCAAGGACTTTATAAAATGAATTGCAATGTCACATTAATAGCACAACCATTAATAGCACTAAGCATAGTAAAACTTAATGTTGCAATTGCAAAGGACTTAATAAAAGGAATTACAATTTCACATTAATAGCACAAACATTAATAACATAGTAACACTTAATGTTGCAAAGGACTTAATAAAAGGAATTACAATGCCAAATTAATAGCACAACCATTTACTTTATTACAACTAAATTACAATGTCACATTATTACATAGTACAAATACAAATTTAAGTGCAAGTGCCAACCTTCTGCTGGAACGCTGGTGAAAACGTAAGTGTAATACATGTGTATTTCTTTATCTTTTACTTTTAAATCTGCATGTAATTATTATTTTTTTGCTAGGTAAAACACTACTAGAGGTAGCACCCTGTATTGATTTTCAAAAAAGGATTACATGAGTTTCTATTTTTCAAAAAACCACCCTAAAGGCCTTTTCTATCAAGTGACCTTCCCTGATTAGCTAGCCCACCCAGATTTTCATGCATTACATAATTCATTACAAAATTGGCTTGAATTTTAGTACATGCAATCCAAGACTCAGGACTGACTCAATTACCCTATTACTATTACTATTGCTATTCAAAAAAAAACTTTGAAATCATACCCAACTAGACTTTATCATTCATCATCATTCTCTAACTCTATGTGTTTCAGGTATGCCTTGCAATTTGCAACCATCGGGAAGTCTGCTCAACATTTATGGTGTGTTGGGCTTTTGGCCTTTTCCTCCGGGTCCCTGGGATCATTCGCAAGCCATTCTTCTACATCTCCAAGGTACCAATCATCATCATCAACCCCTACAATTTCCTCTTCTATACCTTCGTCCTCCTCGTATCTCATTTCCCACCGACACGGGAGATTGGCCATCAACTTTGCTTCCTTAAGCAGAAAGAAAATGCTACGGTCCCTTTCAGCCCACAATTTTTGAAATCCTTCTAGCCCGATGGTTTAGACCAAAGGAAACTTCATTACCTCTTTCCCTCTCATACACATTATATAGTAGTTTTGTGGCATGGGGATTTTCCTATTCTCATCCACATTATCTAGCATCTCATCAATGTCGCCCAGCCATGTATGCACGAAGACCATTTGGGTCAATTTTTTGCTTATCTCTTTCGAGAACCCCATATGCAAAAGGATTGCTAAGAACATTGCCAAGATCTCAGTATTTGCTCTAGCTCTGTGATAATCCTTCAGAAATTTAGGCCCAACCACCTGCTTGGTTACCAAGAGATTGAGTGGATGGGTTGAATTCATCAACCCCTGTAGTTGCTTATTGGTTATTTTCCCTCTAAAGGCCTACTGTTGCTTCTCCATGTCCAATGCAAACAACATTTCCATTTTACTCCTCGCCCACAACTCACCTTTCTGGAATTTTCCACCACTACTTCAAATTTTGCAAATGCAATGTGATAAATGGCTACTTACTCCACCTTTGCATGCAATTATTTCATAAATACATAATATTGAATTTCTCAAAGGAAAAAAATGATTTGAATAGATTCATAGACACTGAACTCAAAAAATAACTCTTTGATGACAACTTTATTTTTTCATTTGTATTGCTTTATGTTTTACTTTTAAATCTGCATGCAATTATTTCATAAATATATAATACTTAATTTTTGAAAGGAAAAAAAATTGATTTGAATAGATTCATAGACACTAAACTTAGAAAATAACTCTTTACTATAAATTTATAACCATTTATTTTATTACAACTTAATTACAATGTCACATTATTATTATCACTATTACTAAACCTATTTAATAAATTATGGGCCACTAGTACCGCTATCGGCCTGGGTATGTGCAGGATCATGATGGGCCAAAAAGTGGCAATATTATGGGTATTTGTAGGGTATGTGGCTAATGACTTTTTTCTTACCCAAAATTGTTGAAATGAAAAGGGTTTTTAGAGGAGATTCTAAGCTTTCCACCAATATAAATTATGCTTTAGTTTGAATTTAATAAATAATTATTATTCATTTTCTATTAGAATTATGACTAAAGTCCTTATCGATAAGCTGATTGAAAACATCTATAACTTTCAAAACGGTATCACATTTTTGAATCTGAAACATGCATCACATTCATGGTTCACATCCCCATAATGATAAAAAATTTAAAAAAATCAACAAGGAAGTTTGACCAAGTTAAGGTGGTTAGACATATGAGTTTTATATTTTTAAAGTTGTAATAAAAAATCATAATTAATTATTTACTTGGAAAAATTACAAAAAAATATGCATCACATCCAGACATGAGTCCTCCATTTATATATAAAATCTTATAAAAAAATATTATCATTTTATTATGGTTAGGGTGGTTAGACAGACACCTACTTCCTATTTTTTCCCTGAAATTTAAGTACTACTGCATTGAAATTTCAAATTTTCACCAAATAGATTTTATTTATTTTTAAATAAACCTAGTAGTTTAGAAACTACATTCAATTTTTTATAGATTCTATTCTTACATATTTTTGAAATAATATATATAACTTATTCAAATCTTTACGTCAACTTGCCTAACACTGATTTTTCTAAAAATTTTGCCACTTAAGGGCCTATTTTTTCCATGAGGATCCTACACATACCCGCTTGATTCATGCAAACCAAAAAACCAACTTAGTCAATTCGTGTATCTTAAGACTTACATGTACAATTAAAAATGAAAATGTTTAATTTTATTGATGTCTGGCTACATGCAAATTGTACCTCAATTTGACTAGCTGCCAAAATCACTAGACTCCAGTCAACATTGCCAGTGCCACTCAAATAATATGAAATCATTACAAATATTGTTTCATTAAAGCTATGAGTTTTCCAATGTATCGCTTCACATGTTCAAAACTAAAATATTGAGAATTTCAATTAAATGAAATGTAATACGCCAAGGCATTGAAAAGAGAGAAATGAGCCTTGATCTCACCACATGTTCGCATATAACAATTGTAGTGTTATTCTAGAGGTTTCAATTCGTAAGTCTACTACTTCAGAGATTTACTTCTGAAATGCAACTACAACCGTCCATAAAATATTCATCGAATGGTCGTGGTTATATTGATTTTCCTTTACATCCTATGTGTAAAAAGTTCTTAAATTTTTAAGCCTTTGTCCTACGTTGTTCATAGGCGGTCCCTCTTTTAAAACAAAATTTCTACACATTCATATTTCTGCCACTTAATTTCTTCTATTTCTCATTGCCAAAATCCAACCCATCAGGTTCATTACCATGATGATGATCCTTGATCTCCCCACATGTTCACATCTAATGGTTCTAGTGTAACTCTAGAGGTTTCAATTTGCAAATCTATTGCATGAGAGATATACTTCTGGAATGCAGCTATAGTTGTCCATCAAAAATTCATCAAACTGTAGTGGTCCATAATGTTGCATGGTCATTGAAACTTGGAACCTTAGAACCAAAGTCTGAAGTTTTGAAGTTGTAAAAACTTCTGACCCACTGACTACATAGATGACCAAGAAAGACTTGCAACTAAGGTTAGGAAAAGCACCAAAACCTTGACTTTGGTGAATTAAGATAGGAAACATGGCAAGGGCGGTGCATTTATGAAGTGAAGATCGTAGACATATTTTAGCAAGTGGACATGACTAAAGGATTGATGGGTAATTAAGATCGATATGTGTGGAATTTGGAAAATTATTACCTCTCAACCAGGCCTGGAATTTGACGACCGCCACTACCTATCATATGAAATTTTTGTGATAGTTTTATTCATTTTGCAGACACCTAAATTTGGACACTTGATTTATCCAAATTTATCCATTTTCATCTAAACATCACCTTATCCACATTAATTAAGTAATATCACTATTATTTAATTAATACCTCTAAATTTCTTCTAATCCCTAAGGTATCTAGTTAAATAATTAAATATCTTCCCCCTTTCATCAAATGAATTAAATAAATATGCCATTTATTTAATTCCCTTTATGTCACATCCTCCATCATTTTTATCTAATCCTAATCCATCTTCTAATCTCAT